>VDFB02217943.1:80729-101977 GCA_007258455.2 Sequoia sempervirens
ATCAAGTTGCAAAGTTGCGCTGATGAATTGTCAATAGTGTTTTTACATAAACGGATCCCGATTATGGAGCTGATCCCGGCGAGAGTAAAATGGGATCCCGGCTGGCGGAAAGCGATCCCATTTATACAAAACGATCTCATTACCAAACGGGATCCTGCCACTATCAAACGGATCCCGCCCATAACGGATCCCATTTACTAGAATCCAAGCCATAAGTCAAGTAGGGCACCTGATCCTGCCCCTTTATAAGTGGATCCCACTTTTCATACAACGATCAAATCGGAACGGATCCCGATTATAACATCAGATCCCGCTAGAGTTAGGCAAACAGATCCTGCAGGTTATAATTCCGGAATAAACGATCCCCAGAAGAGTAATCGGGATCCCGGTTATAACGGATCCCGCTTTTTAAATTTGAATTTGGTTTGCATCGGTGGCGGTTTTTGCCAAGGTTTTGGTTCGAAAAGGTTTGGTGTCCAAACCTAAGCCTTCAACCTGGTTTGACTTGCAAATTGAAGGCCCTAACAATGTCAAAGCAAAATATCGACTTTGGACATATGGCTGACGACCTTTTTTCGAAAATTTTCTGACAAAATGAAAACCCATTTTAGATCAAACAATGCAGATTCTAAATATATAATTTGTTTTGCAATTGAATTATTTTTTGTATTTTTCAATTAATTTCTAATAAAATTGGTCCATAAACTTTAAATATAAGAGTTTTTTACTATTTGAATAACTTTTGATCAACATAACATTTTGACAAACGGATTACACGAGAGCAAACTTTAGACAATTCTTTTCAATTTGAAAAAAAAAATCAAAAAATGATAAGTTTAGGTCATCTTATGCATGTCGTACATGACGATTTTTCAAAACGAAAAATATTCCTAATAAAAAATTAACAAAAAAAAAAATTCAATAAAATTACAAAAAATATCAAGAGCAAGGTTCAGTAGAGTCACAAACTTTTCCCAAAAGGATTTGTGAAAATACGACAATTTAAGTCAAAAATATGGATGTCAGACATGTGCATGGTATATACAAAAAGGACATTTAAACAAAGGGTTTTTGAAATGCCCATTGAAACTCAATTTGTACAATCTGGGTATTGAAATAAATTATATATTTGGAAACTAGACTCCGAGCACTACATTTTATGATTAGTGACTTTTTTAAAGATTTCATCTCTAAGTGCTTCAAATTTTAAGGTCAAATGTGTCAAATACTGAAAATCAGGGAAAACACTTCCACTTTTTGGCCAAAAAGTGGACTCAACTTCTTGCACACACCCACTTAGAAGTCGATTGATGAAGAATCTGGGTAAGATTAAAAAAGATAAGAACTCTTTTAAATATGGTAATTTGCTACTATGTTTTTTCTTTTATTTCATGAGTGATGTTCCAGGTGTTGGGAAAGTTCATTGGAAAAGTAATCAACGTATAGTTGTTCAAATAAGAGATATATTGTTTGGAATTGGTGATAGATAGACCAAAAACACTGCCCTCTGGGGGTACTTAATTTTTTTTTCAGAATATGATGCATGCAAGAGAAATAATTCCTACTTCAATTATAGAGATGTACCAAGATACAATCTATTTCATGGTAGATATTGATCAATGCCATATGGAAGCCGCTGATCCCAGAACAATATGGATTATGCCTATGGGATATGAAATCGAGGAGAACTTATTAAAGATATATGCAAAACATTTGTTGAGCATGCCTCTGGATCCAACAGAAGAAAGGTTTTGAACTTATGTAAAAAAGAGCATGCAAGTCCATGAACAATTACAGAAGCTAAAGATAGTCAAAATAGTAAGGAAAGAAGTGGAAGTCTTTGCAGAAAGTATGGGAATATCTACAAAAGTAGTAAGAGAATCCAGAAGGAAGAGAGATGAAGTTGAAGTAGGAAAAGAGTTAGCAAGAATTGAATCCGCTAGTCCGACAGGATCCTTTTCTTGTACTAGATCAACTAGGACTTGTCCATCCCTATCTGCTCTTAGAGCCAATCCAGTTCTTGTGCAAACCAAAGATAAGTCTTCCAGTAAGAGGAAGAAGAACAAGAGAACAAGAACCTATGAAGCCATCTTAGAAGATGAGGAGATTGAGTCAGATGAAGTTGTGAAAGAAATGAAGGCTACCGACACTCAGGATACCAAGGTAACCAAGAGGAAATCTTCTGGTGAGGAAGAAAAGGGAAAGAAGAAGGAAAAAATTGAAAAACCAAGTATGATAGCTGAAGAAGTTGAGAATGTTGTTGTCAAGGATGGAAATCTCAAGCCCCTCTACAAATGGTATGAAATGTTTGATGAATCAAGTCAAAGAATTCTTGAAGAGGCAACAATAAAACATCTGAATATTTTCAATAAAGTTCTTGTTGAAATTATGTCTGGTTTACCTAAGGGTCTATATGATGTTTTGGAGTCGAGAAGAGTAAGTGCTAGGACAAAAGAAGAGCATATGAGAAAGAGAATTCTTGTAGACTTATGTCTAAAAATGTCTATTGATGAGATGAATTCACTCCTATACAAATCTAAGAAGGAATTCAAAAGCAAAATAAGGGTGAACAAACTTATGATCGGTGAAATTGGTGTTGTTGCTGATGAAACCAAGAAAATCCTGGAAGCAATATTTATGTCAAAGAACAAGATCAATATTGAAGAAGTGAATGTTGAAGATGTTGTATCTGATCCAGTAAATGAGGAGGTGAAGGTAGATATTGAGGATAATCAGATTCCTCCTAATGTGGGTAATACATAAGTTCCTATGGAGAATGAAGTTCCTAAGGTTGTATTAGCTGAAGGAAAGGAGATGCCAATTAAAGAAGTTGAAGCTCCTAAAGAAAATCAAGAAACAGTTACTGAAGAACCAAAAGTTGAAGAAGAAGAAAAGGTTCAAGTTAAGGAAATCCCAGTGGAAGCAAGAGACACTTCTGAGGCAATGAAGAAATCTCTGGTGGAACAATAGGAAGAATTTGATCTTGAATTGGTTGAAGGTCCGATCAATCTATCCACCTTGTCCCAAATTCAAATAATGAAGGTTGCATGATTTTCACAAGCTAAGGCTAGTGAGAAGATTCTAAAGTCTCACATTGAGGAAAATGAATTATTAAGTCTTGCATTTGGAATTCTGGAGAAAATTATGCCAACTCATGTTAAGGATTTGTCTGGTTCCTCTTCTGGTGAACTAAAGAAGCTCATAAATTTTGTAAGTACTCATTTTGAGTCTCTTGAAAAGTCAACCATGGTTAAAGTGCAAAATGAGTTTGATGGAAAAAGATTTAGTTGGTTGAAAGAAGTGATTGCTAAGGATAAAAATCTGTTAGCCACTTGTATGGAGAATATTCAAGGTTCTCTATCTGAAGGTGGAAAGGTCTATAAGTCATGTTTAGTTTTGTCCATATTTACTGAAGACAATGATAAGAGGGTGAAGGATCTTGAAAAACAATTGGCTTCCATTTTTGATGCTTTTGATCTATTAGCTAGTGATGTTGGCAAGCAAGAAGGTCGAGTAATATCTCTACTTGACAAAAAAATGAGCTTGAAGCATGAAAATGACAGGATTGTAGGAAAAGCATGTGAACTCAGAGGACTAATTGGTCCAAAGATTGAAATAATGACGAGTGCATTAAAGGAAGCCAAAGATGTTATGGCAGTTAGTGACCCAATGAATCTTGAGACTGCAGAAACTCAATCTTATTTAGTTTGTGGTCACATAACAATTCTGGAGAGTTTCAAAAGGGTTTGGGACACAAATTTGAGTGTGTTGAAGAAAGATTTTGCAGATATTTTCAAATTTGTGTAAGTTACAAGATCATGCCTGTATAGTTTTGAAATTTGTTTCCCTCGTTTTTCCATTGATGTCAAAGAGGGATAGTTGTACAGTGAAAAATATATATTCATCTTGGGGGGGTTGCATTTCTAAGCTAAGATTAAAGATTCTTTTTGAAGTTTTAAAGTGCAGTGTAATTCATGTTGGTATTGATCTGACACTTAGTCATTTTTCACTAAGTGTTGCCATCAATTCCAAAGGGGGAGATTGTTAGAAAGAGACACTACAAATGTATTCTAGTGTTGTCATTGATGGAATCCATAGTCGGCAATTGGATCCGCATGTGGGTATGTGCAGGATCATCATGGAAAAAATAGGCCCTTAAGTGGCAAAAAATTTAGAAAAATCAAAGTTAGGAAACTTGACGTAAAAATTTGAATAAGTTATCTATATTATTTCAAAAGTATGTAAGAATAGAATCTGTAGAAAATTGAATGTAGTTTCTAAAATACTAGGTTTGTTTAAGAAAAATAAATCTATTTGGTGAAAATTTGAAATTTCAATGTAGCAGTACTTAAATTTTAGGGAAAAAAAAAGTAGGTGTCTGTCTAACCACTCTAACCACAATAAAATGATAATTATTTTTTATAAGATTTTAGATATAAGTAGAGGACTCATATCTCAATGTGATGCATATTTTTTTGTAATGTTTTTCCAAGTAAATAATTAATTATAAATTTTGTATTACAACTTTTAAAAAATATAAAAACTCATATGTTTGACCACCTTAACTTGGTCAAAACTTCATGAAATTCAAATTTTCTTTTTTTAATCCTATAGTATGCGAAGCATAGAATGTGACACATGTTTTGGATTCAAAAAAATGTGATATCGTTTGAAAGCTATAGATGTTTTTCGATCAGCCTATCAATCAGGACTTTAGTCGTAATTCAAATAGAAAATGAATAATAATTATTTATTAAATTCAAAGTAAAGCATAATTTATATTGGTGGAAAGCTGGGAATCTCCTTTAAAAATCCTTTTTGTTTCATCAATTTTGGGTAAAAAAAAAGTTGTCAGCCACATACCCATCATATTGCCACTTTTTGGCCCATCATGATCCTGCACATACCCATGTCATCATTTGCTCATATCAGCAAACAGATTGAAGACAATCAAGGAAGAACAAAGCATTCAACAGTTTTGTGTTCTTTGATTCTCATACAAATTTTCTATCGTTATTTTGAGTTGTGGATCTTATGGGAGGTTAATCAATGTATGTCTTGTGTTGTCCAAAAATCTCAGTGCCTTGTATCAAGTTGTGTGCAAGTCTAGAGATCCGGTTGGATATCTTTCTATTCGTCAGTGTTTTGTGGCCGACCTAGATGATATAAAGTGTTGTGGATAGTCGAGGAGTGTTTACTCAAATATTTTTGTGTTTGATCATCTTGATTTGGGTTCGAGCTAAGTTTTGGATGACCGTTGTGGATGTGCATTGAATATTATTCATGATTTGAGCCGACAGTTGTAAATATTCTTAAGTTTTATTGAAGCCGACTTGTTGCGATTAAATTCTTAAGTCGCGGATATATAAAAATGATCAATTATATCATTTTGGTGTGTGAAGAAGGTGTTTCAATGTGTGTTGAAAATATCAGAAGGGTGATTGAGCGATTATGCACAGTTTCACTTGTGCATTAAAGATTTTGTGGTGCGAGTTAGAGTAGAATAAAGCAGAAGTGCATAATCAGTTAGAAGGACAAAAGATTGACTACTGAGCCTAACTGGAACTGTAATCAAGCATTTGTAGATGCTACTCTTTCAGTTCATTCTCTTGGATCTAATCCAAATCTTTGTAAGGCAGTGTGCCTTTCTATTTTGAGTAGTGAGCTCTAGGCAGTGCGCTTGAATGCAAGTGCATTCCCACATTGTAATCTTTCTTTTGAGTATACTCAGATCGTATTGTGGATTGGCCATCCACCATGGTTTTTCCCCTAACAGGGTTTCCACGTAAAAATACTTGTGTTATGGTGTTGTGGTTGTTAGCTTTCTGTTCATGCATATTTCTCTTGGTTGAATGTTTTAAGTGGGTTAAAGATCAGAATAATAAAGTTAATTTTTGCAAAACACTAATTCACCCCCACTCTCAGTGTTGCTTGTTTCCAACACCTTCTTGCCATTGTGCAACTTTGACATTATTCCCATTTTTACAGAGGTCAGTGAATGTGCCTATATTGAACATGAATACATTGAAAAACACCAAAAATAGTGCACAAAACTATAGTTCAAGCGAGCAACAATGTAATTTTTTGAGGCTGCAAACATTGAATATTGCATTTGCTTGGTCCCGCCATCTTGATTGCCATTGTCCAATAGTGCAAGCAACCATTTTCCATGCTTCTTTTGTTTTCGAAGGTGGCCAAGAACCCCCTTCTTGCATATATATTTTAATAAGCTGTAATGTTTAAAACATGTTGCTGACTTGCAGAACTTTCACCCTCTGCTTATTGTTCCTTCTTGCTGCTGTGCAACATTGACATTATGCCCATTTTTATGGAGGTTCTTGCTTGGCATGTCAATGAGTATATAGTCAGGAATAAATATAGTATACACATCTATTTAGATATAGTAGTGTATATATAAATAAATATATACATGTGTACATATATATATATATATCTAGTTATATGTGTGTTTTTTAAATGTGCAGACAAAGGGGATATTCAATGCATACATGTACTTAATAATTTATATTCTTATTGTTGTATATCCTATTGTTTGGATAAGAAAGGATGAAGGGACCAACTAGCAACATATGCAAATATCTACATATAGGTATATGTAGAAATATAGTAAAAACTACATGCATACATATATAAGCAACCTCAAAGATAGAATTAAAAGTGCATTGTAATTCTTGTTGTATCTACTGTTGTTTGGAAAATATTAAAAGTGCATTGTAATTCTTGTTGTTGTATCTCCTACTATTTGGATAGAATTAAAAGTGCATTTCTATTCTTGTTCTTGTATCTCCTGCTGTTTGCATAGTATTAAAAGTGGAATGGTTATATACCCATTTTCATTTAATCAAACCAGTAAAATGGTTGATAGATTATCGATATTTCTAAGTTTTCTACCAGTTGTCATTGGACATTGAAATACATTAATATTTTATTTTATTGTGAAATAGAGCTCTCAATTAGTTAATTCAAATTCCAACATTTTCTCCCTACAAAAGCTTCCAGAACTGTCTATGGAATCGGGCTTTGTGGATGGGTCTCTAGAGGGCCCCAAGATTGATTTGTTGACATCCCCCATGGGTTCCATTGTGAAGTCCGGATCTGAGGGTGAGAACCACCAGCGTTCAGATCCTGATTCCATAGTATATATTTCCTTTTTGTTATACGTATTGCGAATTTGCTATTATTGTTCCCTTCCTCTTTTGTATTCAACCTAAACATTGCCTTTTAGTTTCTTTATTTTAATTATTCTCAAATACAAAAATGCACACCAGATACCCTTTCCTGTTTATGTTTCCAGTTTTCTTGGCTTTAAGGTGTACGCACACATGGCTGACCCTGGTAAAGCATATAGATGTGGAAGTAGATAAGTATTGATATTTTCCAACACATAAAAACATCCCTTTGATGTACATATGTATATGTATATGTATATGCATATGTATGTATGTGTATATATATGTATTTGTATATGTATATGTATATGTATATGTATATGTATATGTATATGTATGTGTATGTGTATGTGTATATGTATATGTATGTGTATGTGTATGTGTATGTGTATGTGTATGTGTATGTGTATGTGTATGTGTATGTGTATGTATATGTATGTGTATGTGTATGTGTATGTATATATATGTATATGTATGTGTATGTGTATATGTATATGTATATGTAAAGTTGAGAAGGATGCAAAGCAAATAGATAACTTCAATGTTGCACCTGATTTGAGCTACATTATTTGGTACTAAATATTATAGACAAATTGGGAAATTGTAAAATAGCTATTAGAAAAAACACTTAAGAATCATAGGAAAATGACAAATGATCGAAAACCCACATTAAATAGAACTTTAAAATATGGAGAATAGAAGAGGTGAACTACGATAATCTGTAAACACATTTTTTTACAAAGAACATATAACATGTTTTATTCACACAAAATGCAAAATTGAACATACCTTCACAACTACTACACTAATTTTATCTTCAATACCTTTATGTTTTCATACTAACCCTTTGCATATATATATATATGCAATTGCTCCTATGTTAATGTGAATTTAAAAAATATACATATGTAGGGGAAATTGTATGTGTATTTTAATGTAGTATAACATTAAAAAATACACTATTCACAAAAAGCATATAACATGTCCCATCCACATAAGACACAAAATTGAACATACCTTTATAGCTACTAAACCAATTTTATTTTGAATATCTTTATGAAAGTATCTTTATGCATTCATTTTGACCCTTTGCATATATATATATGTGTGTGTGTGTGTGTGTGTGTGTGTGTGTGTGTGTGTGTGTGTGTGTGTGTGTGTGTGACTGCTCCTATTGACAAGTATTGATAGAAGACAATGTTGGATGTTGTGGTTGTGTTGCTGATATGTTGTTTTCATTGATGTCAACACTATTCGCATTAATGTCTTAGAGGCTGTATATGTCGAGGATATTGAGAAAATTGTAATGAAATAAGTTGTAGGTTGTCAATGGTGAAGTGAAGTTCAGTTTGTCGGTGAGTTCAGTACATTGATGATCAGAGGTTGTGGATTAAAGGGTTTCTTTCCAAGTACATATAGTTTATCCATGTTAAGTTTCAGAGATCCGCGTGAAGATTTGATCGAGTTATGAAGATTTGTATTCTGACAATCTTTTTGTTGCTTTAGTTGGTGTTCCTGAATGATGGTGATGAGATTTTAGTAAGTTCAACTGTTACGGATTCTTCTCTGGTGATTCATGATGTTTGTGGATGTTTCTAGATCATGGTGTATCTGTGTTGCCCATTCGCATTGATTGTTGTGCTCACGATTCAAGATTTTCTCTTGTGTGTTCGTGTCTTTCATGTTCTTGGCTGGCAGGGTGTTGAAGAGTGTTGTGGATCTTCGAAGATTAATTTTTGAAGGTGGTTTGTGTTTGAGAATTTCATTTTGGGTGTCCATTATGTTGTGGCCAACTATGGTTGATTCGTATTAATAATCTTTATTGTTTTGGGCCGATAGTTTGTATTCATTTTATTATTTTCTTGAGGCTGACTTGTAGCGATGTAATTTATTGTTGTGGATATATAAGAGTGATTTTTTTGTCATTTGAAGCAATGGGTATGCGAAGTGTGTGAGTCCTATGTGCGAATATTGTTCAGATCTTTCGAAGGAAGAAGCAGAGTGTGTAGAAGAGTGAAGAAGTGTTCATGTGCTTAACCAGAATTGTAATTAGGCATTAGCAGATGCTATTTTTCTTAGTTTAAATCCTATGGATGTAATTCATATCTTTTTAAGACAGTGTGTCTTCCTTTGGGCAGTAAGCCTTCTATAATTGAGTAGTGGGCTCTAGGCAGTGCGCTTGAGTGCATGTGCATTCCCCATTCATATTTTTTTATACTTTTAACAGGGTATAATCTTGTGGACTAACCTCCACCATGGTTTTTCCCCTAACAAGGATTCCACATAAAAAAATCTTGGTGTTATGTGTGTTTTTGATGTATTGTTGATTTATGCTTTCATGGTTATTGATCGAATCTAAGAATAAGGTTAATAAGTTGAATAAGTTTGAAATTCTGTGACAATTGATTCACCCCCCCTCTCAGTTGTCTACCCTTGTGTTGCCAATAATTAGTATCAAAGCAGGTTCCTTGGAAGAAGTTTAACAACTTGAGGTGATCCAGGATGGCGACATACAAGAAGGATAGTATGAGATTTTATGGAACAAATTACTCTCTGTGGAAGACTCGAATGGAGTGCCATCTCAGATGCATTGGTGAAGCCTACTAGAGTATTACAAGCAATAAGTATGTTATTCCTCAGAATGGTCCTATTACTACTGCTGAGATTAGGGATGTTGAGTACAATATCAAGGCTAAGGAAGCATTATTGAGTGCTTTGAATGATTTTGAGATTACAAATTTTATGGATTTGAAGATTGCTTATGACATCTAGAAAAATTTGGAAACTTTGTATGAAGGTGGTGCTAGTGTGAAGATTTCTAAGTTACAAAGTTTGAAATGGAAATATGAAATGTTGAAAATGGGTGATGATGAGGACATTACTACTTTCATGCAAAGAGTGAATGAACTAGTGTGTGGTATCAGATGTGCTAGTGGACAGTTGGATGAATAAGATATTGTTGCTAAAGTGCTTGGATCCTTGCCTGCTTCATACCAAGTCAAAGCTACAACTATTGAAGAGCTCTAGATTGTAACAAATGTAACAAAGAAATGTTCATTGGTAAGCTTACTTATTTTGAGTTAAGTGAATTTGGTGATGCTCTTCCTAAGATAAAATATGCATTCAAGGCTACTACCTCCAGGAGAGATAAACAGAGATATGATCTAGAAGAAAATTTATCTAGAAAGGTATTCAAGTATGAGGAGGAAATGAGATGGATTGAAGAAGAGAAGAAGCTAGAGGAGCTTGAAGCACTTATTGTCAAGAGAGAAGCCAAAGGAGAAGGTAAGTATAAAGGGAAATTTCCTATTAAATGTTTTTCTTGCAATAAGATAGGTCATTTTGCATCAAGGTGTTTGGAAAGAGTCCCTAAGTCGAGACATAACAAGCCTAGATTTCAAAGAAAGTGCTATTATGATACTGACGAAGGTGTGATAGATGATGAATTTGATAAAGGAAATGGAAGTGAAGATGAATGGGTATTTATTGCTATCAAGGAAAATGATCCAACCTCTATTGAATCTATTAGTTGCTCAAATGTGGAGAAAGCTCTAGTGGCTAGAGTTGAAGAGAAAGATGAATGGGTGATTGACAGTGGATGCTTTCATCACATGACAGGAGGTAAAATCAAGTTTTTGAGCCTGGAAAAGTATGATGGTGGTTTGGTATGATTTGGTGATGACAAATAAGGTGTAATTCATGGCAGAGGATCCATTTCTCTTGATGGTAAGAGTAATACTGACGATGTTCTTTATGTGGAAGGTTTGAAGCATAATATTTTATGTGTTAGAAAAATGATTGACAAGGGATACAATCTTCAATTCAAGAATGGTAAGTGTAGAATATTGGGGAATTTTGGAAATGTGATTGCTTCATGTACAAAAAAAAAGGTAACATCTTTCACCTTAATGTTGTTGGTAAAAGTTGTTTGATTGCTATGGTTGATGAAGACATATCTAGACCATCCAAAACCTATGGATATGATTTAGATGATCAAAATAACAGTTTAGTCATAGGAAATAAAGTTCAGACTCAAAATCAAGTTCAAATCATTCCGGTGAATCAAGAAAATCGAGAGGAAGAAACTAGTGAAAGTGCAAAAGAGAGATCACAAGAGCCAGAAGTTCAAGAACATCCTAAAACTCCAAGGTATGTAAGACTAAATCATTTAGATGATCCGATTATAGGTGATAAGAACAAAGGTGTCCAGACTAGGAGAAGGATTGTAGAAGAATACTATTTGATTTCAAAGATTGAGCCTAATAGTGTGAATGAAGCATGGAAAGTTGAACATTGGGTGGAAGCAATGAAAGAAGAACTACAACAAATTAAGAAGAATAATACATGGATTCTTGTTCCTAGACCTAAGGACAAAAATATAATTGGAACTAAATGGGTTTTTAGAAACAAGTTGAATGAGCAAGGTGAAGTAGTTAGAAACAAAGCAAGATTGGTGTGTAAAGGATATTCACAAATGGAAGGAATTGAATTTGAAGAATTTTTTTCCCCTATTGCTAGGATTGAAGTTGTGAGACTATTTATTGCTTATGCTACTTATAAAAACTACAAGGTTTATCAGATGGATGTCAAGTTAGCATTTTTGAATGGAGAATTGGAAGAAGAGGTGTATGTAGAGCAACTTGATGGATATCAATTGATTGATCAGGGAGATATGGTTTGTCGGTTGAAGAAAGAATTGTATGGACTTAAGCAAGCCCCAAGCACATGGTATGCCAAATTGGACAAGTATTTGTTGAAGCTTGGATTAAATAAAGGTACTACTGATAGTAATCCGTATTTCAAGATTGATGATGATAAAGTTCTTATTGTTGAAGTCTTTGTTGATGATATCATTTTTGGAGGAGATGATAGTTTGTGCATGAAGTTTGCTAATGAGATGCAAAATGAGTTTGAGATGTCTATGATTGGTGAGATGAAATTATTTTTGGGATTGAAAATTACTCAGTCAAACAAAGTGATCTTCATATCTTAGTCTAAGTATGTAAAAGAATTGCTGAAGAAGTTTGGTATGGAAGATTCAAAACGAGTTGGTACACCTATGGTGACCGGATGCAAGTTGACACAAAATGATGATTCTATGAAAGAAAATCAAACTAGATACATATCAATTATTGGTGGATTACTTTATTTGACCAAACTAGACTAGATATCATGAATGTTGTATGCATTGTTGCAAGATTTCAAGTTGATCCTATGGAATCCCATGTAACTATTGTGAAGAGAATTTTCAGATACTTGAAGGAAACAATTGATTTTGTCCTATGGTATCCTAAAAATAATGATCTTTGAGTGCTTTTACTGATGCTAATTGGGCAGATGTGGATGCCAGAAAGAGTACTAGTGGTGGTGCATTTTTCTTGGGTAAGAAGCTAATTTCATGGTTAAGTTATAAGAAATAAAATGCCATTTCTTTGTCTACTGCAAAGGCATAATACATTGTTGCTGCTAAAAATTGTACTCAAGTATTATGGATGAAGTAGATGTTGAAAGATATCAGAGTTGTGTATGATGAGCCCATTGCTATATTCTATGATAATCCAAGTGCGATTAACATTTCTAAGAATTTGGTACTGCATTCAAAGACCAAGCATATATCTATCAAGTTTTACTTTTTGAGAGAGAAGGTGAGTGAAAAGGAAGTCATACTAGAGTATGTGCCTACTAAGGAATAGATTGCATATATTTTTACAAAGTCATTTCCTAAGGATAATTTTGAGTATCTCAAAGGGAAGCTAGGGGTGATTACCCCTCCTAATTATAACTAAGATACATTGACTTGCATCAATCCATGCATTTTATGGTCAAATTTTGATCCAGACTGATGTTGTGGTGGCTACTACTCAGGGGAAGTAGTTAGATGTTCAGATATGTGGGTCAGAGCTTGTGTGGAGAAAAGAGATCTTTGTCATTGATGTCAAAGGGGGAGAAGAACCTTGTGAGGAGTAGAGTCATGTAGAAGAGTTGTTGAGGAGAAAAGAGCCAAAACCTAAGGGGGAGTAAGTGTTGAAGATAGTTGCATTGATGGTGTTTTTCACATCATGTGTTGCCATAAATGAAAAAGGGGGAGATTGTTGGATGTTGTGGTTGTGTTGCTGATATGTGTTTTTCATTGATGCCAACACTATTAGCATTAATGTCTTAGAGGTTGTATATGTCAAGGATATTGAGAAAATTGTAATGAAATAAGTTGTAGGTTGTCAGTGGTGAAGTGAAGTTCAGTACATTGATGATGAGAGGTTTTGGATTAAAGGGTTTCTTTCCAAGTATATCCATTTTATCCACATTGAGTTTTAGATATCCGCATGAAGATTTGATTGAGTTATGAAGATTTGTATTTTGACAGTCTTTCTATTGCTTTAGTTGGTGTTCCTAAATGATGGTGATGAGATTTTAGTAAGTTCAGTTGTTGTGGATGCTTCTCTAGTGATTCATGATTTTTTTGGATGTTTCTATATCATGGTGTATCTGTGTTGCACGTCTGCATTGATTGTTGTGCTCACAATTCAATATTTTCTCTTGCGTGTTCATGTCTTTCATGTTCTTGGCTAACAGGGTGTTGAAGTGTTGTGGATCTTTGAAGGTTAATTTTTGAAGGTGGTTCATGTTTGAGAATTTCATTTTGGGTCTCCACATGTTGTGGCCAACTATGGTTGATTTAAATTAATAATATTTATTATTTTGGGCCGACAATTTGTATTTATTTTATTATTTTCTTGAGGCCGACTTGTAGCGATGTAATTTCTTGTTGCAGATATATAAGAGATTTTTTTTTTTGTCATTTGCAGCAATAAGTATGTGAAGTGTGTGAGTTCTATGTGCGAATATTGTTCAAATATTTTGAAGGCAGAAGCAAAGTGTGAAGAAGAGTGAAGAAGAGTGAAGAAGTGTTCATGTGCTTAACCGGAACTATAATCAGGCATTAGCAGATGCTACTTTTCTCAGTTCAAATCTCGTGGATGTAATTCATATCTTTGTAAGATAGTGTGTCTTCCTTTGGGAAGTAAGCCTTCCGTAATTGAGCAGTGAGCTCTAGAAAGTGTGCTTGAATGCATGTGCATTCCCCATTTATATTTATTTATACTTTTAACAAGGTATAATCTTGTGGAATGACCTCCACCATAGTTTTTCCCCTAATAGGGTTTCCACATAAAAAAATCTTGGTGTTATGTGTGTTTCTAATGTATTGTTGATTTATGCTTTCATGGTTATTGATCAAATTTGAGAATAAGGTTAGTAAGTTGAATAAGTTTGAAATTTTGTGACAATTGATTCACCCCCCCTCTTAGTTGTTTGACCTTTTGTTTCCAACAGAAAAGCAGTGTATATAACAACTACCTTATCAATTCAAAATTCAAGCTACATTCTTTGATACTAAATATTATAGAAAAATAGAGAAATTGTATAAAAAGTATACTTCCTCCCATTGTGTTCATTTCCATCGTGCAACAACATAAGCAAGCATTTTCCACTTTGCTTCTGCCTATCTAGTCATCCCAACCCTCCAACACTGCCATCCCACGTGGTCAACATACTCCACCTCCATGGACCATCGTGGTGAACAGACCTGGGAAACTCGTCGCTGGCCTTCCAGACATATTCATTGCCAGTGATGAGAAATTTTTTTGCATGCTTGGGCTAACAAAAATCCTGGTGGGAAACTATGAATAGATAGGCCAAAGATAATTTGATGGGTAAGGAAAAATTAGGGTATATAGGCACAAAAAAATCGGAAAGCACAACTTAGTTGCACAACTTTTGATTGGTTGCATGCATCCAATATTATATTGTTTTAAACATGGGATATAACAATAGTGAAATAGTGAAAAAGGTTAACATAGAAATATGTAGAATGCTTGTATATATATTTTTATATATTCCAATGTTCAAACCATGCTATTCCTTTTGGGATCATCCATATATATACATTTATATACACATGGATACACATATATTTTGTTATATGTTTACGGTAATTACTACTTTAAATATATCTATGGTTATACATGTATATTCATATATGCTAGTATGGTTGAGCTTGTATGTATATTCCTAGGTTGTGCCAATACATTCAAATTCAATAGTACAATCAATTGTTGAGTTAAAAAAGGATAAAAAACAAAAACAAAACCATTTGTACTATAGCTAGCATAGAGAGAAAATTTGTGCGAAGCGCCGTACAAAATACTTGCAACAAAAGCTAACTACAACAAGCACACTTGCAAGTATGCTTGCTGACAATCTTCCCTTGTAGCCCCCATTAGCAATGGTAGATGCCACTCCTTTTGAATCGAATTGTCTTCTTCGCCCAGGCTGCCAAATTGTGGATGGTAGTTTGGATAGAAACATACCAATATCAATTTCACAATATATTTTTCAATATACAATCTCAGATCAATCACCTTGTTGCACTAGGACACCAACACCACCTCAAAGAAATGTTCAATGATTGCTACCTTTCTTTGGTGAAACGGTTCCGATGCCGCATAGATGCGCTATCAAGCCTTGTTGTTTGTTAGATATGAAAAGAAAGCTACATTAGGAGGTACACTAGTGTATTCAGTTCAACAACCATGTGTGCTAGATGTTATTATGAAAAAAGGATCCCATTGCTTCAACTCTATAAATGGTATGGACCTAGGTCCACAACCATTCTTGCTAAAAAAGCTAACATAGGTTGAAGAAATGCTTATTGCTAGGGTGGCTCCAATTTTACAAGTGTCCAAACCTAGAGGAGGGTAGTTTAAATATAGTGGTCACATGATAAGTTTTCCTCAAGATATCTCGAGCATTGCAAAACTTTTTTCATGTCGATTGCAAGACCTTGAGGTTGTGATTGTACAATAGACCACCATTGAAGGTGGAAATTATGACTGCTATGTTAATAAACATCATGTCATGGATGCATTGAAATATAAAATTCAATATGATAAATACTACAATGATGTTGAGATTGATGTTGAGGCTCTTAATATGTTACTTGATGTTGTTGTTGATGTCTCCAATTTCTTGCATACAATAGAGAAAGTTTCTGATGAAGACCTGGTGCCATCAACCAGCACAACAAATGCTGCTCAATATGAAAATGGCTGTTCAACCTTTTCATCATTTATCCCTTTCTTTCCAAATGCTACACGAGAGCTCCAAGCAATCAAACATGTATTACAAATTGAAAAAAAGGAGCAGAATATCTTATGTTGGCCTCAAATTAGCTCTTCTCCTGTTAATGAATACAACACTGAAGGTTTATTTATAATGGCTTTCCCAACATTGCTCCCCACTAGAGAAACACTTCCCCTTCAACTGAGGAATGTTCAAATTCACTTGCATGAATATGCCTTCCACTTAATGAGATATTTTGACCACAAATTTGACAAACATGTTAGGTTTAGGTATTTCCTCTACAACTTGATAATGAGACATTGTAGTCAACAAACTGTTTCTATCTTCTTCAAAGTGGATTTGGAAGACAAAATCCCAAAGTCTTTTTCTACATTGCGTGAACGGCTTCAAGCTGGTCCTGATGGCTAGATAGCAAAGCAACTGATGTGTTTTGGTGCTTCATTGTGTGAGACTCGCTCTTTCTGGAACTCTTGTCCGACCTAGCTATCTACAATGATTGAACAAGTTGGAATACCTACCCTTTTTTCACTTTGAGCTATGCAGAAACAAAATGGCCTGATTTGCAAAATTTTTTCTCTTCTGTGGCTCGTTTGGTGATGGGGCCTTCAACAAAGACATTGATCGATAATTTTATTCAAAATCCACATATAACATCTTTATATCTACATCATAGATTCTTAATTTTCTATGAAGAGGTGATTGAAAATATTTTGTTCGCAAAAGATTATTGGTATAGATATGGCAGCATCTTCGCTCTGCACATGCACACAATTTTTTATGGCTTCCAAAAGCCCCGAACATGGACACTCTTGATTGGTACAATCACCATGATGTTACCATGGAAAGGGACTTTTCCAATAGATAGGTTTTAGCTTGGAATCCACGCTGCCCTACACAAAGATTGCTTAGAATGTATCATTGTTATGAAGAAAATCTGTGCTTATTTTCCATGAGCTAGATTCTTTCTAGTGATCCAATCATAGATTATGAAGAGTTGATAAATACAATTCAAAGGCACACAAAATGTTTTGAATATACTTGTTTAAGGAAAAAAGGAGAGCAATTACAATGTCGGTATAAAGCAACTTGACAACAACAACTTACCTCTACATTGACATCTGATGCTGAGTCTAACAAATACTACAAGCCAACAAGAAATGATGATCGCCTAAATATTCATAGCCCAACCATGCTTGCAATATGGCGTGCCAATTTTAACTACTAGCCAGTTGTTTCTAGGTAGATTGTATTAAATTATATCTCTAAATATGTAGCTAAATCTGAGAAGAAATCAAAAAATTACCTTGATATGTTGGAAAGACTTGAAAATACAAATATAGTTGAGGATAGAGCACTTCTTGCATATAAAAAATTCATGATGAAAATTCTTGTGGAGCGTGACATCTTTGCACAGGAGATGTGCCATATGTTATAGAAATTTCCCCTTGTCACTTCAAGTCAACAATATGTTCACTTGAATGTTGGAAAAAAGGCATGGTTCCGTATAAATAAATATGATGCTGATGAAGGCTTGCCAAAAAATTATATTCATTGCTATATGAAAAGGCCTCCAGAGTTGGGTGTTGTATCCCTAATTGACTCGGTCCACTTATAAACACATTCAGAGCAAAGCAAAAAGGACAAATGGAAATCGAGACACCAGCCTGCAATTGTCCTCGTTTACCAGTTGTTCAAGATTGATCCCCTTGAAGATACAAAAATATTTGAGACATTTTGTTGGGATGGACTTATGTTATACAAACTGTATACGTCTAAAAATGGTCATGATTAAGCTTGTTAATTAATTAAATATGATTTATTTAATTAATTCCTCTAATGCCATCTACATATAAATAAATTTAATTATTTATTTATATCGTTCATCTTCTAAATTCTTCTACCTTAAATTAAATAAATAATTTTATTTAATTACTAACATTTCCACCCTCCGCTTAATTAAAT
This sequence comes from Sequoia sempervirens, assembly GCA_007258455.2. NCBI lineage: Eukaryota > Viridiplantae > Streptophyta > Pinopsida > Cupressales > Cupressaceae > Sequoia > Sequoia sempervirens. The sequence goes on from VDFB02217943.1 coordinate 99,023, forward strand.
TAAATAAATTTTTATAATTTATTTATATTTAATTATCATTTGGTTCTAAAGCTTAAATATTTTTGAAAATTTGAATAATGGAATATTCTCCATCCCATATTCGAATTTAAAATATTAAATATTTTATTTAATATTTCCTCACCCTAATTTCATTTTAAACATAATTAAATATGAGTTATTTAATTATGTGGATTTCCATTTTCATCTCCACTTCCAAATTAAATAAATTTATTTTATTTAATTTCTAACTCGTGCTAACTCACCCTTCCAAATTCTAGACTCGCTCTTCGAAATGGAAGTTTCCCTTCTAAACTCAATGACGAAATTGAAAGAAAAGGGAAACCTTCCATCCTTCTCTTCCACTTTCGGAGATCTCCCGCCGTCCGTTCGAAACAAGCTTAATCCAGACCGTCGATCAATTCAGCCAATTAAACCCGTTCAAAAACTCTATAAATTCCTGTGCAAACCCAAGCTTTGGTTACACTTCGTATACTCATTTACGCACGCATACATTACACATACACACAACCAACATTTGCATTCATACCAGTTTCGATATCACAACAATCTTCTCATTTTAGCATAGCTTTTGAACTTAGCATAGTTTGCATTTTAAATCTCGTTCTTTAGTTGTCATTTTGTTGAGTCTGATGTGTTGACCTGAGAGCTAGCTAGAAAACAACAAAACGCTGAAGATAGAGGAAGATAAGACGGTTTCAAGAAGCTGCTGTTACGGTTTGCACATTTTGTTTTCCTTTTTCAGCTTTTCAATTTAATGTCTTATTAATATGCATTTGATTCCTATTTAAATTGATCCAATATTTCATACACACATAAAATGGTGCTCAAATCTCCATTCTGGAACTATTAAAGATTTCCCCAGCCCATAAAGAAATTCTAGACAAAGCCCTTGTTGAAACTAATGTATCCACTAAATTGGATGTGAATCAATTTCAAGCCATGGTAGGGCATTTGTCCTCACCCACTTGTCTCTCATTCTTTGATAAAGATGACGTTTCCATAACTCATCCCCATAATTCATCATTGTACTTAGAAGTCATGATCCACAAGTTTCGTGTCAGATGAGTTCTAATAGATGGAGGTGCTGGTTTGAATATCTGTACCTTGAAGTTGGTCAAAGCCTTAGGATTTTATGAGGACTCCATTGATTTCAGAAGAAAGATTACCATAAAGGCTTATGATGATGAAGAAAGAGCATCCAAAGGTCTAATCATGCTGCCAATCAGACTGGGCCCTGTTATAAAGAATACTTTTTGTCAAGTATTAGACATTGATCTTGCATATAACATCTTGTTGGGTCGTCCTTGGATCCATGAAATGCAAGCTGTTCCATCAACTTATCATCAATGTCTCAAGTTTCCTTATGATGGACAAGAAATCACAATACCTGCTGATAATTCCAACATTCAAACTTGTGCCAACATAAAAGCCAGTCAAGATACTTTGGTCCCTAATAATCGAGAAGCTCATGCTACTACTTCTCTAAAAATTGACACACAAATTAGTCAATTGACTAATAGTTTTGACAAAAAGATGAAATTCAAGGATCATGGAGTTGGAGAATACTCTCTTTGCCTTGCCAATTTACCTACATCACCTCGATCATATGGACAACTTTCTATCAGGGAACATCAAATATCAGCAGCATCAACATCAAAGCAAACACCAATAGATCCAATCACAAAATTTAATGGGCAATTCATCAAAGAAAAATTCCCCATGGAAAATCCTGAGGATACGGAAATTCTAAATTGGCTCTATAAAGATGAAGATGAAATAGTCTCTAATGTCAAATTACCCACAGAAAAATATGGAAAAGGATATTCAATCATGCAGAAGATGGGCTATGATAAAGGGCCTATTGGAAAAAGGAAAGAAGGAGTAGTTGAACCCATTCACCTCTGCGAACTCGCTGCAAAAGAGAAAACTGGATTGGGTTATGATACTCACTCCAAAGAAAGCACATCCAAACATGACACTGTCTTTGCATTACAAGAAGGCTCAGATTCATAGGAAGCATGTTTGACAACAGTTCAGAACTTCCTAGACAACAATTCTGACATAGACTCTGCTGAATATGAATGGGACACCATTTACAATAATGAGTTATGGAGGGATAAAGGAGTTGATGTAATACACCAATATGCCCCAACTCTAATTGAAGGACAAGGTTCAGGGTCCCAACCACCAGAATCTGAACCACAAATCGACTATGATTCTAGTGATATTGAATTAGATCTAAACGAACAAGACTATCATGAGGAAAGTATCATCATTGATCCACCTCATACCTCGGATCCTTCAGACCATTTTGTTATGACCTTAACCATAGCCGATTTCACACAACCTGATGATACTCTCCCTTTAGTTCATCCTGATCTTATTGATTGGGATCCAACCGAACCTATTGAAATAACCATGTTTCCAAGTGATGAAGCTATCGTAAACTTCCTTTCCACAGAGGATACAAATGATTGTTCCATCAGCGATTTTCAACATAGAGTTTTTGATCAGGAGAGTGTCAAGTTTGCCAGCTGCAAAAATAAAAACAAAAAAGAAAGATCTAATGGTGAAAACTAGAATTTGGCAGTATTAGATAAAACAAAAGATAAAATAAAGAGTGTATCTGATGGTGAAAACCTCTTTGAGGCACCAGATGATGGGAATCTTGACACTCTTCCGAAGCACTACCATGAACGATCACCTATTCTGATTAAGCCTACAAATGCTGTCGATCTTGAGACTTCAGACAAACCAAGAATTTTACAGTTAGCTGCATCAATGACAAAGAAAGAAATACTAGAGTTTATGGAATTCCTAAAAGAAAATCAAGTCAATTTTGCATGGTCTTACGCTGACATGCCTGGTCTTGATCCTGATCTTATCATGCATCACTTGTCTATCAAACCAGGGGCCAAGCCAGTGAAACAAAAA
>VDFB02217943.1:102077-122680 GCA_007258455.2 Sequoia sempervirens
TATATAGCTACGCACCTTGTCCTTTCTTCCTCGGTCTGCGTACTTAACTGCCGTAATACTTCCAACTATACAACTGACAAAATTTACCCTCCTATTATGTTTTTCTAACCAGGATGGAAGCTTCCTTTGAGCATGGGCGATACCCCCGCTAGTTGCATTTGTTTAAAACTTTCTATGTAATACCAGATCTATCTGCTCGCATTACCCTGCAGTCTTCATTTGCTAAGCCATATACTCTGTTGCTGCATTGATTTCCCGTGTTTGTGGAGGTGATCCATCTCCTTCACAAAAAGCATGTACATTTTAAGGTCTTCAAACCAACTACACCAAGGTATCTTTAAATTCCTCTCTCTATTATCAATCTCCTTTCTGCACAGACGTTTTAGAGATGAACATAAGTTGCTGCACTAAAAAAAAGATGATAAAATGCATGTAGATGGCGACATTTCCAAATTTCAATATTTATTTTCTAATATATTTGGCAACTTGTCACAGTTACAACATTTAGAGTTGAAGCAGTGTACAAAATTAAATAGCCTCCCTGAAACCACTGGCAACCTGTCACAGTTGCAACACTTGAACAGAATAGGAAGTTTATATATATATATATATATATATATATTTCCTGCTTGATTCTACTAATAATCTATCATAAATGCAGCACTTGAAAATAATTATTGTCAATGTACTAATATAATAGAGAGTTTTTCATTGATCGTGGTGAAGTTAGTTTCTAAACTCCAACTTGAGCGTGTCTCTGGAAACTCACTGCCAAATAGAAATGCGTATAGTTTCAAAAGAAAAGTTGTACACTATTTCACCTATCCTTAAGTTATGCGAAGTTTAGGAATTGATAACAGAAAGGAAACCGACCAGCCTTTTGGCCTATTTTTGAAAATTGAAGTTTCTCCTGAGCTGCCAACGTAGTTCTCTCCACCTTACTCCAAACCGTCTGTGGAATTTAATTACTTGGACCACATGATTGATGTGTCAGCTTGAACCCTTAGATCTAAAGAGAATTACCTTATCATGTGTACCTTTGCAACCTGTCACAGTGGCAACACATGAATATGGTAGGGTGTATAGATTTGAATAACCTCCCTAATTCCTTGGAAAATTGTTACATTCGCTGCACTTGAAAATAGAATATTGTAGAGGTTTAGATAATCTCTCTAATTCTGTTGTCAATCTGTCTTAGCCACAGCACTTGACCGTTATTTTGAAATTAGTGTTTGAGGAGCTTAAAATTCTGTGATGGTTTGGTCATTGAGATTCCACTTTAGTGCAGTGAAGAGTTTAAAAATTGAATTTGTCCTTAGAATATTATAACTGTATGTTAGACTATGGTATAATGGTTGGGACCCAGGGTGATAACTGCAACCAGCTTGGGAACTAAATGGAGTCTTGGGAGCTTATATAGTTTTTCTTTATTTATAGTATCGAAATATAAAATTTAAAATATAATAGTTGATTAAATGTTTATAATTGTTTATTAGATTGAAATATATTGTTATTATATGTGTATCCGTTTAAGTAGAAAAAATTGGTGGATTGTTGAAAGAAGATGTTATTTAAATAAAGAATATAAAACGAGAATATGTAAGTGGATGGGTATTATTATAAAAGATGTTTAAATTATTAAGGATGTAGTAGTAGACTGAAAAGTGGATTAGAAATAGAAGGGAATTGCTTTTATTATAAGACAAAAGAAGAATTTAATGATTAAATGAAGTGTAAGTTTACGAACAAAATAATAAGAGATAGATAAGGCTTAAATATATGATTAGAATATAATTTTTGTTAGATTATATAATACAAGTATTTCGCTAATATTTATATATTTATTGTGAAACTTTATTTGTTGGTTGTATTGTTTAATTGAATGTTATCTCATGTATTGTGATGTTTTTCAATTGAGAGTGAACTTTGTTATTGTTCTAAGTGGTAGAGATGTTCATTTATAGAAGTTGTTCTTGATAGGAGAGTTAATGAGAGTTTTCCTTAAAAGTAAGCTTTAAGGTTGTAATGTTGGATTGTTTCCCTATGGTGAATTTTGTGTGTAATTTTGGAGTTTATGACAAATTTATTTATGGAGGTTGTTTTGGCTATGAGTTTGATGTTGATTTTGAGATCAAGTTTTGTTGTCACCTTGTTGGGAAACCCTTGTTTTAGTGATTTATTAGTCTTCCAGAGAAAGGGAAAGATAGGTGTTGCTTTATTATTGGCCCTCACTTTTGGTCCTTTATGAACTATTGTTCGTATGATCTATTTGATGATTGGGTTTAGCCTTGCACTTGAAAATAGTTTCGTTTTGAAGATTTTGTGTAGGATGGTGTATGCTTTGCTTAATGCAATCTATCATGTGGCTTTGTATGTTGGGCATGTGGGCTTACCCTGATAGTGTCTTTTGAGTTTTTGTTGTTCATAAGGAGAGTGGCTTTCAATGGGGGCCGAGACTCGGAAGTGGTCTCAGGGTAACTCATTGGAAGTTTGTTAATCAAGTGAAAATGATAATATTTATTTAGGGGTTTTGGATAGAATCACACATTAACAAGATATAAGTGAATTCCTCACTCATTACTCAAGTGCTTGTATGGGCTTGAGATGAGTTGAGAAGGCCTGGAATGGCGAAATCATTGTCTTGTCCTTATGAAAGATAATCGATGCCGCATTGGATTGCATGTGGGGTTGGGTTTCATAAGAGGTCACCAGGGTAACCCAAGTTGGGGGCCGGGGCCTAGGAAGATTCGCCAGGGTAACCCATGCATCATTGCGATGACACTCTTCCCTAAACAACTATGTGTGCTTGTTTCCCTCTATGTTATTCTTGGGCCTCTGGAAGCACATGTTGGCATTTGTATGTTGATGTTTATTTGGTTATTCCTTATGTTGGACATATTTTGTGTTGGTTATATTTTGTGTTGAGATTGCCTTATGTTATTGTGGATCTAGTTGTGAAGTCTTGTACCCTTGTTCTGTATGATGGTTATTGTTGGGGATCCTTCTTATCTACTCTTAGCACAGGGGGTGGGCCTTCGAGTCCACGTGGTTGGGTGGAACGTGCTATGCACCCCATTGGGTCCCCAGTCGTCGATCGAGAAGTGCAAAATTGTACCTTGCAGTGATTCCGGAGTTGATCCAGAGTTGAATCCAGTATTGCAGCTTTGTACTCCTTCATTTCAAATGTAACATTCCATTATATTGTATCTTCCCCATTCATGTTGGGAAACGGCTTTGTAATATTGTAACCCTTGATTAATATGTTAACCAAGTTCAAGTTATCTTATTATTCTGGTGTATAATAACCTTTCATGTGATGTAATAATGTTGTTGTGAAAAGTAATGCAGTCTTGTTAACCCGAAGAATTTGTTATATGTGGTTCTTGTTTAGTTTCATGTCATGTGATATATGATTATTATGATGTATGTTAATATTTAAAAAAAATTGGTGCCATAAATGCTAGATGTATGTATCCTTTGTGGTTACTTGGCCAAGCATTATAGTTTACTTGTCCTATGTATTGTTACTACGGAGAACTATGCTTAAATTGCAATAGAAACAAATTGAGACACTAATTAATCACAATTCAAGCTGCAACAGTTTGAAATTGAGGAGAGCAGGAAGAAATGGCTCCATCACCACACACAACTTGACACCATATTTAACCTAGAGAAACCCAATGTGGGACATCTTCCCAAAAGAAGTTGGATCCTCTAAATGACAAGTTAGTATCAGGTTGGACTCAAAATGCCAAACTAACCATGAAAATGAACTCATTGCAACATATGCACTCATCTGATAAGTTTTGGAAGTCATATAGTCACTCTTAGACAGATTCCTCGGTCAGCAAATCTGGTATGCTATTATACAAGCTCATTTCCTTGTTTTCAATTAAAGTTTTTATAATTTGTCGTCACTTCCACCAGAAGGGCAAGCACCTCCTTCTGAGCCCGTGGACATAGACAACACCCAGGCACCTGAAAATGAGTGATACGGCTCTATAAATTATGTATGCTCAAATTTTTTTTTCATAAATTCATTTCTAATGCTCATTTTATTGTGTAGCTCTCCTAGTCTGGTACTTACTCCAAGGGAAAGAATAGATATATGTCTGTCACATTTATGTCTATTCTATGATTTGGGATCTTGAAGTATTTTTTAGCAGATAGATACATCGACTCTCAGTGCATATATTGGTTGCTTCAGATTCCCTCCAGCTTATTGTAAATCCTGAATACAAGGATTTGTTCTTTTGCTTATTCAAAAATTTATTTCAAAGCATCCATCTACCTGAATGCATTGAATTTCTGTTGCATTGGGTTGGTGAAATTTTGGACAAATGGAATCCTTATGGAATCTAATCTTAGTTATTGTTGTACTTTGTTTCTTGGGCAATGCATTAAATATTGGGTTTACTGTGATCCTAGTATGATCCAATTGACATTTGGTATTTTAAAAATCTTTTTGTTCTTGCTTAATGTATCTTAAAGATTTTCTTGTAAAATTGACGAGTCATGTTAAGATATGGTTTCGATATGATACATTGTTTCATCTCTCATTCTCCTTATCGACTAAGCTCTCTCCCTGCATGCATATTCCTTAATATAATAGTTGCACATGTACTAGGAAAACACATTTTAGGAAGCTTTACATACTTGTTCATTTTATTGACTTCAGCTTAGTTTTGATCCTATAAGAATGTTATTTGAATTTTTTTTGTTTGTCTGGATATTTTTTTATGTTACTGCCATCATAAAATGATCTTTTTGTTTTTAATGTATTTTAAATCCTTGTAAGACTGATAAGACTTCTTAAGATTTGGTTTTGACAATACACTGATTGTTTCATCACTTTTTTCTATTGCAATTCATAGAAATGACTTGTATGAAATATAAAATGTAAGTTTTTGGATTAAGTTGTGCATATTCTTTCACATACATAGTTTAATCCAAAAGCTTACATTCTATAACTTAATGAATTGTGGAAAACTATACCAACTATTGTCTCAAATATTTTGTTTGCGCAACATTGTTATGCAAACCTATTTGAAGTCTTTAAAACTAGCTCCATAGACTTTGTTAAACAAGTTCCATCCCTATGACTATTTGTCTTAACAAAAGCTTAACAAATGCCTATTGATAACAAACTTCTTACATGTTTGTTTATATAAAAGGCTTTTCACATTCATGTTATATTACTTTATTTGGGATCATTTTGTGGCTAATTTGTTACTTTTTTGTTGGGAATTTCTGAATCAACCAGATTATTATTTTTACACAATCCATACTATCAATTTCTCTCATATTTTTTTCATCGTAAACTAATTCTTAAAATGCCTAATTTGTATGGAAAATATGATGACATCTTTGGCTGCCAGGTGTACACTTTTAATTTCGTTCACTTTTAACTTTTAAAACTATGACTTTTACTTTTTATAAATTCTATATGGCTCCTCTTCTCATAACCTATGTGGAATAAGTTATCTAATGCAATAGTTCTATTAGGCATTCTAGAATCCTCAATATTACAAGCATGCATTAAAAGATGACTATTAATCTTTAACATAAAAGGGTAAATTGTTACTGTGATTTTTTTCCTTTAAAACAAGGGGTTGATCAAATGCTCGTCGAGACTTTAGGAGAGAAATTGAGCCTCAACATTTTCTTAAATATTTTATTTTCTCTATGTCTAGTAACTAATGATTGTATACCTTATCCAAATTCCATTGAATCATTGTTGTTCTTGATTAGTTTACAAGTCATAAAACAAAACTGTCCTTCTAGACAAGAACTTAGTACCATTATAACCTTGTTTTTATTATATCTTCTCACAAATATATTCACCACAGATAATTGTTAAGTAAATTTAAATATTGATATTTTATTTGTAAGTTTTAATGCTTATATTATTTCTAACTTTCTTATTAACTCTAATAGTAATTTTTTTGATAATGATAATATTAAAGTTAATAGTAAGATATAAATATTATTATTATAATCACTTTATCACCAGTAATTTGCATCAATGTTACTATTAATGTGAATAAAATGATGGAGCTAGTACTTAGTCACGAATATGAGGTTAATAAAGATTAATAATTCTAAACTCTATCTTTGGCTCATTCGCGAGAATGTTATGATAGATTAACAGATAGAAGAAAAATGTACACAGACTTTAAATGGGACCAGCCAAGTGTGGTGCCCAAACTGCAATTCTTTTATCCACCGTTAGATTTATAAAAATCAACGGTAATTAAATGGGGTGACCTTTCACCCTAACAACAACCCTAATCACTTATACTTTTAACTTAGGGTTGTATACATTTTTTGTTTTACACTCTTATTGTGAAGATATGGCCGTAAAATGGTGGAAGAAACGAAGGTTATTGCAGATAGACATAGATGACATTCACGCTGGTAACCCAATTTCTGACAGAATGACATAATTTCATTTTATGAGCACCACTACATTCATTTGGAACATAGCTAACATAGGTCTTTAAGGACAAAATAACATTATTAACATTCCAACACATCTTCACTCCACAATAACCTATTACTCCAATTTGCAAGTTTGGCAATAGCCCAACCTACACAGAATAGAAATCCTTCCAAAGCCCTTTTAGTTTTCACCTCCTAGCCTTTGATTGGGAAACCAGTCATTCTCACCTCCTAGCCTTTGATCTGATTGGAAAACCAGTCACCCCCGAGTTAGGAGGCTTTCAAAGAGACTGGGTTACACACAAATAGCCCCAAACACAAGAAACTATTTCACAATATTTCATACTATTGCAACAAACATTTATGCAAGAAGATATCATAACACAAAAACCATTTCTTGGTTTTTAAGAGGAGAAGCAAGAGGATCACAGCCATGGGGAAATTTCTTTGCAATAAACACTTCTAACATTTCAAGTTTTTATATCAAAAACCTCCTTTAAATCATTCATTCACCCATACTATCCCATTTTAACACAAAAGGATACTCATACCCATTCCTTCCAAAAACTGAAATCAAGTTCCTATGAGGATCTCTCTTCACCAATCCCCACACATGGGTTGCTCACAACCAAAATTTGGGGAGCCAACCCAACACACTTAATTCACACAACAAAACATTTACACACGACAAAAAAATTACACACAACAACACCAATATGTAAAATATTCATGCATAAACAAATTAAAAGGAGTAGAATCCTATCTTAAAGACTTCAAATGTAACTTGATGTTGAGTTCCAATTCTTTTCCAAACTCCTTCCAAACATTTCAATCCTTGTAATGGACAACCCCAATTTTTTATTTTATTTTTGAGATATGCCAGTTGCTGTAATAAATTACTGTGTGACCTCCAAGACTTCTTTGTTTTCAATGCTTGTTGTTTGTGTTTGCTTAAGAACGATTTTGCAATGGTTTTATCATAAGTTTGCATGTGTTTGATATTTCATAAATGCATAGACAAGAGCATAAAAAAAGAAGAGAAATACACTTGCAAAGAACACTTTCAGAAGCTTAACCAATCTGATTATTTAACAGTAATGTCACAGTCTTTCTTGAACATAATCAAACATCAGATTTTCAGTAACTCTGACTTGATTACCAATGCCTAGCAACTGATATGCAACTCTTCAAGAACTCGTCCCTCACAAATGATATAAAGCTATGCTAATATGCTAGAATGAGCACTTCATAAGATGTGATAATCAGATTTGTAAGAAACAGTATTATTTCAGTCATACCAAATAATATCAATTTCAAATTAAAGGCTTTCAGACTTGGTAGTAATCCCTTTGCAGCCGATTGGTGACTTCTTCAATGAGCAGATACATCACCCTTTATGGAGGTCATAAACTCTTTCCAAACCAGGCTGGGACGTATCTCTTTAACTCCAAAATTTCTGAAAACTCATCCTAAGTTTGAGCCGCACAGTCTGAAACAACCCAAGAGAAAATAACATTATCCTCTCACTGTCCAGCTACAAAAAATAACATACAGCACCCTGCATGGTCAACCAGCATCAAGTGACTCCCAGAAGTAAAGGATGGCTAGCAGCTGGGGGCGACCGTGAAGAAAAAATTCAATTCTTCACTGAAAAATGCCCTCTCACACTTGTTGGAATCGCCTGAGAAAGGGGCTTCTTAAGAAACAATGCCTAGATTGAAAATAAAATCCACCACCCAGATATGAGCAGAAAAGAGAAAAGAGGGTTCAGGCTCTAAATGTCAATGCCCAAAAATTAAGAAATTCTCCACCAAAAGTGTTTAAACATCACCCAAATTGAAGCCAAGATTAAACAAGCCAACACCACAATCCTACATCAAAATAAGATTGAAATCTTCAACTCCAAACTTTGTAACATGCAACTATGAGGCACAAATGAAGCTCTTGTGTGAAGCCTCCAAATCCTTTCGTGATGTGGTCTTCCACACATGAGGAAAGGTGTCCCTACAAAGGTTTTCATCTCAGCAAGTCAATCTGAACCCTAGAGCCAAGCTCCAAAGCCAAAGCACACAATATCCAAACATCCTTCATGAAAATAAGCCTCCAACATCTACTTTTATCCAAGTTTCTCCAAATGTAGGCTAAAACTCACTTGTTTTTTATTTTATTTCATTTTTAATAATTTGTCTTCTCACTTTGGCATCCAGAAAGGAGACAAAATATTTATTTTAATCTCAACTTTTACGTTAACCTTTTTAAATAAAATTAACTTCTTTATTACCTTAGGTGTCCATCCCCCCTTTTTGCAATATTAAATATTTCAAAAGCACTTTAAAATGATTTTAAGTCATTGAACTAGGTGCCATGGTACAAAATGGTCCCCTTATGACCCTCAATAGCATAATATAAAGTTACCTTATTAAAGCTCATTTTTGAAACATTATTCAAATTTTTGAATGATTCAACCTTAGTAACTTTGTATTGACTGAGTTCGTACTGTTGAGACCATCTTGACCAAGTTCGGTCAACCCTAATTGACTTACTATTTTTGGTAAGTCCTAAAAATAGTAAATAATGTCCTAAAGCTTGAGCTTGTGAGAAGCTAAAACATTTGAAAAGGCTTTCCAAAGACCGAAGCACCGTGCTAGACCCCCTGCTAAAGATAACTTACTAAAGATAGTAAGTGTGACAGAATCAACCCAGCTAAAAGAAGTTGTAGAAATGGGGACATTATAGTCTGCCCTTCCCAAAGATTGCTTGTCCTCAAGCAATTCTAGTGAGCCCTGCAATCCACATCCAAACCATGTTGAAACTTGAAATGATCCCCAGGTCCCAAATAAGTCTAGGTGGTCTATAGCTCTTATGGCTCAACTCCCTGTCCTGTAAGGCATCAACACCTGAAGTCTCCTGAATGTCACCTGTAAGAAGAGTGAAAATGTAGCAACCAAACTCAACCCATTCCTCAAAAATAAGTCTCTCCAAAGAACCAAATGAAGGTGCTATCGGAGTAAACTTGAGAAAATCCACACTGACTCTCACATCCCAAACAACATCTGCTCTAAACCCGATGTGAATCCCAGATTCCCTGTGAACCTCAGGAAAGAACTATCATGTTGAGGTTGTGTCATACTGAACATCACTTCCAACCCCAAGTGCCTAGACTGTACTCTCCTAGCCCAAACTGTTGCAAACAGTGAACCATCAACTGTAGCAAAGTATGCTCACGCCATGAAATAATTGTGTACACTATGGAAATCATCTTGGGTTATTGTTTTGAAGGCCTCAACTTGATTACTTTCAACTGTACAAACTACGAGGGGTGTGTTATCATTTACAACATTACCCGACATGAAACTAGCATTCACAAGAACTCTAGACAGCTCCAAAGAAGCATTAAAGGTTGTTGCCTTGTCTTTTCCCTTCTCCTTGTTAGACTCTGCACGTGGTCCACTCTGTGATAGTCCTCTCAAAACCACATTCTTACCTTCTGATTTGAATTTAAGTTCTAATGTCTGAAAGTTCAAGGTAAATTCCCCCAAAGAACGTAGCCATTGAATGTCCATAACTACATATGTGTCTCCAATGTTCACCACGTAGAAGTCCTCCTTAGTTTCATGTCCTCTCAATAGGATGCTCAACTAGGGAACCATCCTGTTACACTAAATAGTGAAACCATCAACCACCATAACCTTGAACCCACCAACCTCCTGTTTCTAAAGTCCTCTTCAAACCACTAAACCATCAATGATGAAGTTATGAGTAGCTCCTGTATCAATCAAGGCTAACATATGCTGCCCCTGTAACACACCTCTAATATGCAAAGACTGATGTTCATGGAAGCTATGAAGTTGGGAAAATGTCCCATCATGGTCCAACCACTTATCACTCCCCTTCGATGTCTTTTCCACCTCCATTTCATCGGAATTAGCTTGTTGGTCTGATTTTTTTGATTCACTTTCTTCACCAGATTGGTACTCTATTAACAATGCCTTTTCCTTGACAACACATTTGTGGCCTTGTGTATAAGGTTCTCTACATGTGAAACATAATCCTTTCTTCCTAAGTTCATTCAAAGTCTCAGTGTCTAACCTTGTGTAGTTTTTCTTACACTGCTCTTGCTCTTTGATGTCAATTTTCTTATCCTTTTCCTTCTTGAGCTATAGGTCCTTTGACTGAAATTTATTTTTAAATGTTGAAGTCTCCATGTGTCTGGCCTTTTTAATGGCTTCTTGAAGGCTAGGAGGGTTAAAAGCCTTTATCCAACCTCGTAAGGGGTCAGATAATCCATCAATGAATAATACAATCAACCTCCTCTCAAAAATGTTAGTTACTAACACTAAAAGCTTTTGAAATTATGATATTTATGAATCTATAGAACCCCACTATTTGAGTTGGGCTAACTCCTTGAAGTGCAACTCGAGATCTTTTTTTATCAAATCTCTCAATTAGCCTTTCAGTGAACACCCTATAGGAATTAATTTGTGCATGACCCAAAGTTATCATTCCATTGTACCACCACTCATGAGCCACACCATCCAAGTGTATAAATGCATATTGAATAGACTCAAGCTCTGGCATAGGATTTAGTGTGAAGTAGGTGTCTAGTTTTTGTACCCACGCCCTTGTTGTCATTTTTCTGGACCCATCGAAATAAGTGTGAACTTCCCTACTTTCTTTCATAGTTCATATTGCTAGTCTCTATTCCCCCTGTGATTAGAGTGTCTCATCCTCAAGTCAATATAGTCTTGAAGTCAAATATCCATCTGAAAATCAGGTCTTGCATCCACCCAATCCTGTCTAAACTGTTCTTGTTGTTCCAACAATGTGAATTTTGGATTAACCAGAGCTTCTATCCTCAAAGGAAAGTTTGGCATAAGAGGTCTTGCCAAAGCCCCTTGGTTACCAACTCCTTGCTATCCTATCCTATTTCCTTGACCCAATTGATCCATTTTGAGCACCAAATCCGCTATCCTTTCATTTGTTTCCTGGTGTTGTGCTACCCTTAGTTGTCCCCTAACCAAAGTGTCAAGTAAAATTTCCATTATGTCTGGAGGTTCTTTGTTTCTCCCATTCCTGTTATTTCTTTCATTCCCATTTTCATCCTTGTCTCCCATGCTTCTTGTGTTAGAAGACCCACTGGATGAAGTTTCTATTTGCTGCGCTTCTTTAGAAGATGACCAATGTTCCCAAAAACTCTCTTCTTTTCTTCTACTCCTCTCTGAATATCTCCTTTCTCTATCACTCTGGCTCATAGAAAAATAAACCCACTAGATGACAAGTCTATTCTAGCTCTAATACCACTGTAATGGACAACCCCAATTTTTTTTTTTTGAGATATGTCAGTTGCTGTAATAAATTATTGTGTGACCTCCAAGACTTCTTTGTTTTTAATGCTTGTTGTTTGTGTTTGCTTAAGAATGATTTTGGAATGGTTTTATCATAAGTTTGCATGTGTTTGATAGTGCATAAATGCATAGACAAGAACATAAAGAAAGAAGAGAAATACACTTGCAAAGAACACTTTCAAAAGCTTAACCAATCTGATTATTTAATAGTAATGTCATAGTCTTTCTTGAACATAATCAAACATCAAATTTTGAGTAACTCAAACTTGATTACAAGTGAAGCCACAATAGTGGTTTATAATTCAAGTGAGGAAGGAAAACTCACAAAAAATGACCTCAAGGAAAAAAAAGTGAATTTGGGTGTTCGTACGAACCTACTGGTTCGACTGAACCCATAAGGGGTTTGCTCGAACCCTAGTTCAAGTGAACCCCTTTGAATTTAACCACCAAAAAACAACAAAAAAATGCATAGCAAAGGGGTTCGTACGAACCCCACTTATCCCACATCCCCCCCGAGACACAAAAAAAACCTAAATTTTGGCACTTCGGAGCTTAGGTTGAGGATGAAAATGGAGGGATCTTCAAAACCATTTGGAATCGGTGGTCCTCAAAATGAGCTATTGAATGAATATAATTTTTAATATGTTTTGGTTTTATTATGTATTAGATTTTTAAGATTTATGACATAGTTTTTCATTGAGAATGAAGGTCTACGTTTTTGCATATTGGAAAAATAACCAGAATTATCAAATTTTTTTGAAAAATATGAGTGCACTAGATATTGAAGTCTGATCCAACAAAATAATTATTGAATTTTGATATGCAAAAAAAGTTACCGTTATATGATCGCGCTATGTCGAATTGTGTTAGTTTCAAAACATGATTAAAGAAAAAATATTCAATAAAAAATAATATCTAACCAAAGTGGAAGCACTAGATATCGAGGTTACAAATCTAAATTTGAAGAATTGAATTTTTATCCTTCATGGAAAAAATTTATGTGTTATATGAGATTGTCGCGTCACTTTTTAAAATGTTGTTTTGAAAAAGACCCAGTTTTAATTGAGATAGAAAAATTACTGGCCCGATTTGAATTTTTTTTTTTTGAAAAATATTTTTAGAATCTCTGAGAAAAATGTGAGACTCTGGTTTGCATCATCTTCAAATTCCTCACGGTTTATCCACTTCTATAGGTGCCCAAATATTGAATTTAATTAAAAATAATAATTTGAGTGTCCAATTTGGCCAAAAATTGTAAACCACTATTGTGGGATCACCCTTATCAATGCCTAGCAACTAATATGTAGCTCTTCAAGAACTCGTCCCTCACCAATGATATAAAGCTATGCTAATATGCTAGAATGAACACTTCATAAGATGTGATAATCAGATTTGTAAGAAACGTTATTATTTCAATCATACCAAATAATATCAATCTCAAATTAAAGGCTTTTAGACTTGGTAGTAATCCCTTTGCAGCCGATTGGTGACTTTTTCAATGAGCAGATACATCATCCTAAGTTTGAGTCGCACAGTCTGAAACAACCCAAGATCATCCTAAGTTTGAGTCGCACAGTCTGAAACAACCCAAGAGAAAATACACATATCCTCTCACTGTCCAGCTATAGAAAATAACATACAACACCCTACATGGTTGACCAACATCAAGTGACTCCCAAAAGTAAAAGACGACTAGCAGTTGGGGGTGACCTTGAAGAAAAAATTCAATCCTTCACTAAAAAATGCCCTCTTACACTTGTTGGAATCGCCTAAGAAAGGGGCTTCTTAAGAAACAATGCCCAGATTGAAAATAAAATCCACCAACTAGATATGAGTAGAAAAGAGGGTTCAGGCTCTAAATATCAATGCCCAGAAATTAAGAAATTCTCCACCAAAAGTGTTTAAACATCACCCAAATTAAAGCCAAGATTAAAAAATCCAAAACCACAATCCTACATCAAAATAAGATGGAAATCTTCAACGCTAAACTCTATAACCTGCAACTATGAGGCACAAATGAAGCTCTTGTGTGAAGCCTCCAAATCCTCTCCTAATGCGGTCTTCCACACACGAGGAAAGGTGTCCTTGCAGAGGTTTTCATCTCAGCAAGTCAATCTGAACCCTAGAGCCAAGCACACAATATCCAAACATCCTTCATGAAAATAAGCCTCCAACATCCACCTTTATCCAAGTTTCTCCAAATGCACGCTAAAAATCACTTGCTTAGGTATCATTATTTTATTTTTGTTTTGCTAGAATTCAAGGTTGTAAATTAATATATTATATTAAATTTTAAATACATTAGTAAGAAGAATACATTTTGTTTAAATGATAATTTTAATATTGTAGATATGAGAATTACTAGTATTAATGTTACTAATCTATTGAATAAATATCATATTTGCAGCATGTCTGTTTTTTTATGGAACTTAAAGGTAATTTATGCATAATATATTATTTTAAATTTAAATACATTAGTAGGAAGAATACATTGGGTTTAAATGATAATCTTAATATTGTAAATATGAGAATTACTATTATTAATGTTAGCTAGCTTCATACCAATATATGTATATAAATGTATAGAATAATATCAAAGGAGATAAAAAATACTACTTTGTTAATATTATTAGTAAAATAAATAACAAGAATGTAAAAATATATTTTTTATATATTCATATATATAATTATATAATATTTAATTAAGTAAAAAATATAATAATAATAAATTACTTTACAAGATTTTATTAATGATTTCCAATAATTAACGAGAACTAGGGAGTGTGACCATCAACACCAAGGAAAAGTATGATAGAATAAATAATAAATTTTATAATAGATAATATTGAACTAATGATGTTATAACTGTAGCAATAAAAGAGAAATGTTATTATTGTAAAATAATATTGTTATTAATATCAATCTTATTAGATAATAATTAGTGGCAAAAATATTGACATTAATTGTCAAGACAATGTTATCTCAATAAAAAGACTAATGGGTGAGATTTTTTTATGAGCATTAAAAATAGAGTTATTACCATTATCATAGCAAAACTTAAAAATAGAGTTTATTCATCCAAATTATAACTCTAGTACAACCGTCACAACATTGTGATAGTATTAACTTTAGAATGATAATTAATCCCATGTATATTAATGTTTTACTAAATGGTGCATTACGTAAACCCAGTACCACCTAAGTCTAGAGCCAACTTGATTTTCATCTAAGAGTGTGCGCAATGGACCTTGCACACCCAACCTCATTATCCTCACACCCTGCTCTTGGGTGGCATGTCACTAGTGATGTCATTTGTACATCAACATATAATGTGTATAGTACATGGTTGTCAATTGTTAATGTCATTTGAGATTTGATCGGGACACTTCCTCTGACCTATCTTGGTTTCCCTATCTCGGTGGGTAGATTGCCTCGAGGCGTCATGGCAGAGCATTTTAGATAAATTTAGGGCGAAGGTTAATCACTGGACGCATCGGTGGCTATCCTTTGCTGGTCGGGTTCAGCTTATCAAGTCTGTGGTACAGGCTTTGCCCATTTACAGATGCATGCTACAGGTGGCCCCTTTGGGTTTTGTTAAGGATTTGGATTATGTGACACGACAATTCTTATGGGCGGGTAGCTTGGAGTCTTCCAAATGGAGTTTGGTAAGATGGGAGGTGGTGTGTAGCCCAAAGCAATATGGTGGCCTGGGTCTGCGGCAGATGGCTTTGGTTGGTGTGGCTTTGGCTGCGAAACTGTACTGGAGGTGGTGTAAGGAGCAGGATAAGAGTTGGGCCAAGATTCTCTCTCAGAAGTATCTTCAGGGAATCCCTCAGTTGGAAATGCCTCGTTACCCCCTTCTGGGGAAGGGCTCTGTGATCTGGAGCACTCTTAAGAAAGGGGCTACTCTCATTAAGGATGGTTTATTTTGGATTTGTAAAAAGGGGACCGAGGTTCATTTTTGGTCTGACTCGTGGGATGGATATCCCCCCATCATTTCTCAGTTTCCTCACTTGTTAAACCTTTGTCAGAGATTTCACGAGATTGGGTGGACACGGGTGAGTGACTTTAAGTCTTTTTCCTCTCGAGGTCAGTTGGAGGTGGCGGGATGGAAGTCTCCAGACGAATGGCCGGATGTTGGTTTGCCAGAAGAATGTAGTGAGTTGCATAGTATCCTTTCCAGGAGGCGTTGCAGCTCTCTCCAGTATGATGATGTGCTTGCCTGGTCTCCCAATCCTAATGGGGTTTATACTGTTGCTTCTGGTTATCAGGAGCTATTATCCCATAGGGTGGAGGGGGATGAAATCCAGTGGTGGAAGAAGATCTGGAACAAGTCTTCCTGGCCAAAATGTAATTGTTTTGTTTGGATGTTGGCTTGGAATAAGTGTTTGACCTGGGATAATATTCAGAAGCGTGGCTTTCAGGGTCCCTCGGTCTGTGTTTTATGTGGGGCTAACGAGGAGGACTCGGCTCATCTATTTTTTCGCTGCCCTTTCTCCCTCCAGATTTGGCACTTCTGGTGGGGGGGTTGGAGTAGCCCCTGTGTTCATGCTTCCTCGTTGATTGAGTTTTGGCAGAGGTTGGGTAGGCCTCCATCTATGGCTTCCTTTTTACAGGTGGTGTGGTCGGTGGGCCCTATCTTCATATTGTGGCAGATTTGGTTGGAGAGGAATCGGCGAGTATTTCGGGGAGAAAAGAAGTTGGTGCAACAAATTTGGCATAGAATTTTGGGCATGGTTCAGGAGACGGTGGTGGCTAAGTGTGAGTTAGAATTCCCCTTGGGGAAAAGGGATGCTGAAGTGGCGGAGAGATTGGGGATTCAGGGGCTGTCCTCGGCCTCGGCATGTGTTAAGCGTGGTAAGCATTCGAAGCAGAGAGTTCAAAGGTCTGGATTTTGGCAGCCTCCCCCAATTGGGGTTCTAAAAATCAATACTGACGGTTCCTCCAGAGGCAATCCGGGGCCGGCTGGCATTGGGGGGATTGGTAGGGACTATTTGGGTTCGGTGGTTTTCCTTTTTTCGGTTTATGAGGGTGTGCATACTGTCAACTACATGGAAGGGTTGGCAATTCTTTGTGCTTTTGAGAAAGCTTATGATTTGGGATGGAGAAGGGTTGTTTGTGAATCTGATTCCCAGGTTTTGGTCAGTTTACTTATTAAGCAGAAAGTGGAGGATGTCAGCTGGCAGCTGGCTGGGGTGGTGCAACAGATTTTGCGGGTTAGTTCATTAATGGAGATGGTGACTTTCGTCCATATTCCAAGGGAGTGGAATAGGGCTGCTGATTGCTTGGCGAAATGGGCGTCAGAGTATGCTGAGGGATGGAGAATTGAGGAGTGGGAAATGGTTTCTCCGGCACTTCGTCCTGATTTTGAGAGAATTCTTGCTGAGGACAGGGAGGGGGAAAGTGATGGCTGATGGTGTTGATTGTCTTTTCCTGCTTGGTGGTTTGGATGTTCCTGGGGACTCTGGTCTCTTGATTTCTTTGTAATGTTGTTCTTTGAGTTTCAATAAAATTTTTACCCCTTTGTGTTAAAAAAAATTGTTAGTGTTTTATAACCATGTTAAAAAAAATGTTGGGTTTTTTGAGCAATATTTTTTTGGGAAATGACATCAATTAAGGTTTTTTTTATGAATTTTATTTATTGGTAGATGTAAGTGTAACACCCCGCTAGGGAACCCAGAGAACAACACAAATATAATGAAATAACCACATAATTTTAAAAAGATGACATTCGATAACAACATAAATACAAAGTGAACAACTACACATATGTCCTCAGAGTTCCATGACGTCGCTACTTAACCATTCTCAAGTAAGAAAATCACTTCCTTAAACCAAAGACATAATACATAAGGATTGAACATTACAACAACGTATGATCAAATTGCATATTCATAATAAAGTTTAATTACATGTTCAAGATACATCAAGATCATAATACAATAAAACCTCATATAACTATCAAGATAGTATACAATAAAGATGGTGATCATGTACAGTCGTCCATCTCGTTCACATGAGCACGCTCAGTGTCTAACTCCATGAACAAAGTGAATCCAGAAACTTGTTAAGAACAATCTTGTCTCAAGCTATATAACCTGCAAGGGAACCCAATGGAGGAAAAGCACGTTCCTCCCAACCATGTGGTACCCTAAGGTTCACTCCCTCCGTGATAGGAGATAATGAAAGGTCCACCAATCAATCAAACAAACAAGAGAATAGTACATAACATCACATGGCTGATAGTTACATAATGGCATGACTGTATCTACATCTTATGATCACTAACAAACTCCCAGAGGCAACAACAAAACTAGAGGTAACTCTACAAAAGAGACCACAAACATGTATAAGGATAAGAGTGTCATCACACAGTTGTTCTAGGTTACCCTGGTGAATCTTCTTAGATTACCGGCCCTCGTCCTGAGTTACCTTGGCAATCTCTACCGATTCCCGGCCCCTAGATGAACTCATGTGGTACCGTAACACTTTTTGAGAGGACAAAGTGAACGACTAAGACATTATAGCCCATCTCAATCTAACCTTAATCTTTGCAAGAACTAAGGTGATAGGCAAAGCAATCATTTATCTGGATTTATTTAATGAAGTACTACCCAACCCCTAATACATTAAATTAAAGTTTTTACTGGATTAACTAATTCTGATAGGTTACCCTAACAACGTCTTAGGGTTCTGGCCCCTAACGAAAGCCACTCTTCCTATATACAAAACTTCACTATCTGACAACAACAAGGATAGCCATCATGCACAAACAAACTGAATCATGTTCACAACCCAATCATGACTTAAAACATTTTACTCCCATTCACCACATAGGTAACAAAACAATGTGCATGGCTAGCCCCACAATGAATTAAATATGCTAAACTTCCTAACTCAAATAGATTAAACAATTCAATCAAGAATTTCCTAGCCTTTGGAAAACTAAAATCCCATAACACATCAAATAAACTGCCACTTTGATAACTTCAAACAATAAAACTCACAGGAACTTTCTTTAACACTAATCAATATTTAAAGAATAGTTCAAAGAATAATTCTATTTATTTACAATTTAAATACCATATTCATTTAAAACAAAATCTTAAATATTACCTAATAAGACAAATAGATAACATGTTTTTGTTTTATAAAAAATCAATAAGAAAATAAACTTAATATAAATAGAATCATTCAAATATCATCTAAGCATTTTTATTACAACTAATTGTTTATTAATTCACAAAGAAACAAAGTCTAGTTTTTACATTCTTTTAAATATAAACATATACTTTTGTCTTAAACTTATTCCTATGATTAACCTCATTATCATCAACATAGAGATACATATTTTCAATATTAATTTATAAAATCAAACTTAATCTAATTATATTTTGATAAAATATATAGATCTAACTATCTGTTACTACACGCATGCACAATTAGGGAAATACGGTTTGAAAACTAATGTTTACAAAAGCAAATTGAATGACTAAAGATGAGATTTGTTCATAGCTTGACTTAATAATGAGATAACATCAATTATGCAATTCAATTATCATTTGCAAATGAGCCAAAACAACAGATTAGAATAAAATAATATAAAAGGTTGAGTTTCCAGCAATAACTTTTTTTTCCAGATCATCGAATGTTTTAGTTTGATGTCATACGCCCGTCGCGAACCCCAAAGGAACTAAAACAACAGAACAAATTTTTTTTTTAAAAGAATATCATAACATACTTAAGTATTATAACATAACAATGTATTAAGAGGCACAACTTGTTCCAATGGGGTACACGAAGTGACATGACTACACTAACCCATAACACGAAAATAATTTAAACCATAATTAAACAGTTACATATATCCATTCCTTCTCATTTCATCATTTAAGATATCCGTTAAACAATAACCATATTAACACCATATGCACAAATGACAGTACGTGGAATTATAAATATACAGAGTGTTACATATTTCAATAGATACATCATAATGTAACCAACTACTACAAGTGACAATTCATGCATACATACAAGGTCTGAATTTACATTACATCCCAAGTGATAATAAAATACAATTAACCGAAGATACATCTCCATAACTACATATACCAATTACAACAAGGTCATCCCAACACACGTGGGAGATGATACATCCATGATTACATTAAATACATTACAACTGTAGTATATACAACTATCTGGTACATAAGAATAACTGGATCATCAACATCTCCCAAAAGCCCTGCAATAAAGATACACCTGCAATAGAAAAGGGGAAACCCAACGGGGTGCGAAGCACGTTCCACCCAACCACCCCCGTGCTGAGAGTAGGCAAGGAAGGGTCCCCGACCAAGTACGACTAACAAAACAAAGACTAATCTCAAGAAGACATCTTAACACCAAAGACCACATAGCAACTCAACAACGACAAATCTAAAAAGAACAACAAAACACTTCTGAACATAACAACAAGTCACACTCACAACATCAAAGAAACTCCAAACATAATATCGAACTCAAGACATAATATCATGTACTACATCCAACCATGTCCAAAGACAAATCAATAAAACACTTCCAGAGGACTTCAGTAACTCAACATAAACAGAATGTTAGACTAGAGTGTCATCGCATGGTTTCACATGGATTCTCCAGACAACCTATTACAAGGTGCCGCCTCCATCTCTACATGGATTCTCCAGACATCCAAGTTAAGGTGCCGCTTCCATCTATGGTTCTCCAGACGGCCTATCTCAAGGCGCCGCTCCATAGGGTCACTCATGCGGAGCCATTGACCTTTCGTGAGGACAA
>VDFB02217944.1:0-15951 GCA_007258455.2 Sequoia sempervirens
GGTTCCTTTTGACTTAGCATTATGAATACTTTTTAAGTCTTTTTTAAGGAAATTGCTTTATCTCCTTAAACTAGGCGTGGGTTTTCAAAGAGGCTTCCTTTTTGATCATTGAAGTTGTTTTTAAAAGCCTCAAGTTATGTCTCTAGGCTTCATGGCACAAGGGGGTGAACTTTTCACTATTCAACCTTCTAATTTTCAGTTACTATTCACCCCTTCACTATTCCATTAGAGACAACTTAAATATTTCCCAAATAACCTTGAATTCAACCTCAGAATCTCAAACTGAAGGCTTGGAAAGCTCCCGACGAGGTTCCACAACCCCGAAATGGGTCCCGTATCCATACTGCTGACCTAAGGGAACCCTAGTAATAGGTCAACCTCTGCTCAGATCAGAAACACCTAAGGAAGGGACATTACACATTAACAACTAGTTCCATCGATCCTTCACAGTCAAATACTCTTGAATAGTGTCTCTGTGTCTCTAAAAGGCTACAACAGGCATGACCCTACTGTATACCCGCCAAGCTCATAACAAGAAAATCAACTGTCCCAGGTAATAAACAATGACTGAAATCTGTTCAGAATTTACTGGGTAAGAGTTTGATTTGCAATGCTAGAGTTTGATTTGCAATGCTAGAAATAGGAAATTTGTTTACTCAGAAATTCTACTTGATTAGCAGAGAGTAAATGGAAATACTAGAATTTAAAATTACTCATAACAATGTTCAGAAAGATATGCCATTATATTCATTCATTCATTGTGTAATAGTTACAGGATACATGCATGTGGTCCTCGACTATGAGTACAATAAGGAAATGTATAGCAAGTTGACGTTGGTTGAGAATGCCAACCATTGGTAACTACCAACTGACAACCAACGGTCGGGGACTAATTACAAACTAACTTATTTATTTATTGGCTACTACATTAGTCCCCCCAGAAAAGAAAGTCATCTTCCAGACGACAACTAACAAAATTGGGAGTTGAATAACCCAAACCAAAACTACTGAGAAGTGGGATGAGAAGACGTCCCTAGGTGTACATAAGATGTGGGAGTGGACAATGGGTATCGGAGCTGCCGAAGCCTATGGACCTCCTCTGTGTGCAGCCTCAAATGGTGGTATGCTACCAATTCACACTCCCTTGCTGCTTTCACCATCTTTGCAGCTTCCACCAATTGACTTTTGGTTTGCTCAATCTCCTCCTTCTCCACTAGCTTGGCCTCCACAGTCGTTACTCTAGCCTATTCTTTGCAGTGAGCCGTGCTTGCTAAGCCAATTGTTCTTGGAACATCTGTGTACACTCAACCAACTCAGGCCGTACTCTTTATACCATCTAGAAAGCGTCATTCTTATCCTGTGTGAGCTAGTCAGTGGAGGCGATGTGACACTTCAACCAATAAAATACATCTCTGAAGGAGGTCTCTATGCCAAATAGGGATGAAACCACACTACCATCTCTCCCTCCTACTGAAGGCCTGATAGGGTGCCAAGCTGCCATCATCTCGGGAGTCTCTACTCCTGACCATCTGTGAGAAGTGGAGCAACGAATAAACTAACTTTCACACTCCGTCTACACAAGTCTATATATGTTGGGCTTCTCTTGCCACCAACGAAGAATGCCCTATGTCTAGTCACTTGGAGATGTCCCCAACCTTTTGCATCACCACCACCATAGACTGGATATCTTTTATATATTGTTGGACCATACCAAGTGGGTCTGTCACATTGGGCTTAGCAATCTCAATGATTATCCCCTTGGATTACTTGACTCCTCCCGATCCTTACTCGATGGGTTGGTCTGTGGCAAGTCTTGTGTAGTTGAAGGTGGTTGTGGTAAATGAGAGGGCCCCCAAATCTTTTGAGTGTGTGCAACATTCAGAGGGTTTGCTTGTGAAGGGCTAAGCTCCACATTGCCAACAACAATGACTGATTGATTGGTTTCCTACTACTCGAGTCCCTCGGCCATGACTCTTGGAGAACTTGGTGAGGGAAAAGTTGGTACTTGCACCGGAAGCCAAAGTAAGTCTAACCAACACTTGATTTGCATGGTATCCATTAGCAAAGTGATGTTTCGAGGCAGAGTGCCTTCCATTGGTATGGTGACCTTAGTGGGTAAAGTGGATCCCATAGGCAGTGTAACTGACAATGCTAGCAATGTGGTTGGTAGTGTGTCTGGCAATGCTAGTAGTGTAGCGAGTAGTAGGGTGGTAGTGTAATTGGTGATATGGCTAACACTACGGGCAGTGTAACTGGTAGTATGGTTGATACAATTAGCAGTGTGGCAAGCAATAGGGTTGGCAGTGTAATTGGCAATATGGTTGGCACTGTTGTAGTAGTCTCACTGACGGGGACGACCTCACCTATCTCCATCTCTGGTAAGGATTGTGCATCCGCAGTGAGTGATACCTCCTCCTTTGTTGGCATAGAGGCGGATGTAGAGGACGACAATACTATAGGCTCATAGTCTTCAACACTGTCTACCTTGTTTCCAGACACTTTGATTTCTTTTCTTCCTTATTGGTTGTGTTGTCTCCTCACCCCTAAGTGCCTCATTATCTAGGGTCGTCCAGTAGAATGTTGTCGGTCATGAAGGATTCAGTTGGGTTACAAGTTGAAATTGTAATAATCCACCCTTAAGTTTTTCAAATTTGCAACTCGTCAGCGTTAGCAACATAAGCAAGATAATCAACTGTAATCAACTTCCTTCCACTTTCTGATCACCTAGATCTCCATGTGGGCAAGGTGAGAGCATACAGTGGCAAGGGTTACATTGCAAGTAATAACATAATAAGCAAAGATAATCAACTGTAATCAATTACCTTCCACTTTTTGATGACCCAAATCCTGATGTGGGCAAGGTGAGAGCATACGGTGGCAAGGTTTACATTGCAATGTTAGAAGAAACTACTTGTTCAGTGGGGTGAGTAGTACTGAAAGAAACTGCTTGTTCAGTGGGGTGAGTAGAGCAACTGAAAATAAGAACTCTTCAACTTTTCTTGATGAGTGTAACAAAAATCACTTTGCAGTGGGGTAAGTACTAGCAGCCACTTCTTTAGTGGAATATGAAATCACACCACTTATTCAGTGGGACAAATAGAGATGCCACTTATTTAGTGGGGTTAGTATCAAACCAAATAAGAGCTAATTCATTGATTGGTACTACCAAATCAGTGTTACAATGATGAGCTCAGTACAAAGATACTAACAATGACAAAATCAGCTATGTAGCTTGAAAGTATGACTGAAACATGAAATAATCAATTTCATATGGCAACCTATTGAGCAAATAATCTAACCTTGCAACATGTTAGCAAGTATACATCATAAAACATTGCTAAATGAAGGTATATCAGGTCTGATATACTGCTGTGAAGGTTTGATATGGAAGTTACAGGTCTGATAACACTTGAAAACAGCAAGTTACCAATGGCACGCCACCCAAGGATGTCATCTACACACCCTAAGAAAGTCCCCAACAACTTGCAAGGCCATGAGAAGGTCAAAACACCACCAAATGGGACTCCAAACGCTGATAAGAATGAGCAGATAACTATCACATGCCAAGAAACCTCAGGCCCAAACTGTACGGCCTATTGAAAGGGGCGACCAGCCTCTAACAATCTCATCCATCCTCAAAAACTTGCACTTTGGCACAAGGGGGCGCCCAAGGATGAGAAATCAGATGGAACAATACCCACAAAAGGTTATGTCACCCTCCAACCAGCACAAGCAAAACTAAAGGTACGGCCTAAGTATGAAATGGTATGGCCAACAAACTTGAAACTCAAAAAATCCACTCCAAAACACTTCAAAGCTCTACAAAATCAGATATCACGCCAAAATATATCTACTAGAAAACATCAAAACAACCCATAACTGAAAGCAAATTGGAAATCTTCACCAATCACTCCAATGGTGACTCTTGCAGTGAAGCCACTACAATGAACTCCAAAACTAGAGCAACTTTGAAGGTTTTTCGTCTCTAAAACCCTTGAAGGATTCAATCCCCACTCCAACAACAGTTTGTTATCATCATGTTGGCGTTTAAATTAGCACCTCTGGAGTGCTGATTGTAAACGTTCAGCTATTTCAAATGTTTTGCAACACCTCTTCGTTATTTAAAGAGGAGAAGTCCCTCTCTGCTGGGAGCAATGCGTAGGGAAGGGAAATGTTTAACTAAGTTCCTATCTTTTTATGCTTCAGCGGCAGGACACAAGGGTGCACAAACACAATGCGCCGTAGCTAAGCTTTCCTCTGGTTTCTGCAGATCTTAACTACGACTAACTAGCTTCTATCTATCCAATACCTTCAAGATGAACAGAGCATGAGGGTAAAGGAGCGGGAATGGAATGGTTGGATCACTTGAATTCGCCGTCTCCAGAGGATATGACCGAGGCTCTGAACTCTCGGGTATACACCGGGATAAGGTTGGTACAAGCAAACACTCTGCACGGTAAACTAGATCCGAGATCTGCCAAGGAGGAGGGACTCCTATCCGAGGTATGAGCTTAAGAAATAGTTTACTAGAAACAACAAAATCACGATGCCTTGGCCAACGAGCTTGCTAAGGAGGAGGGACTCCTATCCGAAGTATAGCTTGGAAGTCAATACATTAAACAACATCAAACGACAACTGTCAATAACAAATATCCAAGGAGGAGGGACTCCTATCCGAGGAGGGAAATGAGACAACAAGCTATTAAACACAGGACGTAGACATAACTCAAATAAGATGATCAAAATGCAAGCGCCTTCTGATATTCTTCTTCAATGCTTTATCAACGAACTACAAAAGTTGGGAAAGCAAAGGCACGAAATCATGCACAATTACAATCATCCAACGAACTCTCATCCAAGAGTGAACAAATATTCGCTTTCAAAGTGTTGGCAACAATGGCGCAGCAATTTTGCATAGCAAGTAAAGGTTAAACAAATAATGAGCCCAAGGCTCTTATTTATAGAACTCAAAGGAGTGGGCAACCCCAAAATCTCCTTGAGTTAACAATGAGTTCTTGCCAATCAATTAGCAAGATTTATTCCTAAAAAGGGGAACAAGCAGTTAACTGGAAAACTACTTCAGTTAACTAAAGTAAACAACGAGTCAACTGGAAACTACTTTAGTTGACTGAAAGTAAACTAAAGGTGAACTTTAATGAAAGTATCCCTCCAAAATAGACATCCACATTTAGTGGAGATCTAAGATCCACAAATCATGGAAGCCATTAGACATCCTTAATCAGTGGGATCTGACAATGCATGATTTAAGGGATATGGAGTTAACTTGGAAAGGGACATCAAGTTAACTCCAACTACATTTAATGCCTTCTTGAGTTGACTTGGAAAGAGGCATCAAGTCAAACTCAAGTATCATAAATGCCACTTGGAGGGTAGGACGTCCTTCTTTGGTGCATTTATAGCTTTTCTCATTTCACCATTTCTGGTCAACAGCTCCTTGATCTATGTGTTGACTTCTTCCGTCTCCGGATATTCAATGCTTTGATGACACGACATCTCTTCTTGCGCAAGCTATTGCTCTTGGTAACTTTGGCGGCTTCGTGCTTGGAATGATCTCTTCGCAGCTGGCAAGTCAAGGTGCTTACTACCACGCGGGAGATGGTAATATTGGTCTTTTTGCTGCAAGATCAGTCTTTCTTACTTCTTCGTCCAGAGTAACTGCTGCAGGTCTCCACTGAGCGGGAGATGTATTCTTTTCAAAGATAAAGATCTGCAGACTGTTGGTGATGTCCGTTTGCTCTCCAGCAATGTGTGTAAGATCTGGTTGGAGAATTGCTGGTGCAAGGTCTAGTTGTTCAATTGGAGTCCAAGGACGCCAAATTGTCATTCTATGAAGAAGAACTCGCCTGTTGACTGTAAACACGGATGTGTTCAGACAACTTCCTAAAACCCCTGAAAATAGCGCCCTGCCGAGAAGTATTTTTCCGGGAAAAATCTGGCACATGGGTTTTGCTCGTGCTTCAATGCTGAACAAACCCAGTTCCTCAGAATTTTGGATTCTGAAACTTTTTCGGAAAAACCCCCAAAAATAGGGGCAGCAAGTATGTTGATTTTCGAAATTTGACGAGATGGGTTTCTCTGGAAAATTACGCTGGATCTACCCAGTTGATCTGATCTGATGTAGCCTGCCACCTTTTTGAAATGTGCAAGAAAACCTAAGACAAGAAGAGAGGAAGTAGACAGAAGATGGATTGGAAGTTTTTATCTGATTCTCTGAGAAAATCCGTCTCTGAATCCAACCTCAGATTAGCAATCTTCTTCTGCTTCAGATCTGCAAGAAATATCGAAGAACGGATGAAAACCTTGGCCAGATCTGTAAATGGCGTCCTTGAGAGCTCATGGCTGTTCTTGATCATCAACCTGCAATGAAATAATGAAGTAGGATGCCTATACCTTGATTACATAGACCCAAGCCTTAGATCCACAAGTTTGGGGACCTAACTCACGATCAAAAGTGATTTCCACTGATCGTGGAGTGTTTTAGCCAAGTTTTGCTCAAAATATCTTGACTTTAGTCAACAACTTGACTTTTGACTTCTTCAAGGCGTCCCTTTTGATTTTTGCAAGTTTTTTATTATTTTCTCTCCTGAACAGCCTCAGTTTGATCCTAAATCTAGCGTTGTCTATTGATCCTGAGACGTCACGGACACATTCATTGCGGAGCTGGATCCAAACTGAAGAGAAGTGCCTGGGAGAGATGATGATAAAAAGCTGAGTTTAGGGCTTCAACAGAATGGGCGCCTTTCCCAAGAAAAGGCGCTTTTGCTAATGCCTTAGTGAAATTTTGATCTTCGTTCTTCAGCCTTTTGAAATGACCTCTCGTGCTTTGATCTGGATTTCTCGTTGATCGGAGAATCAGATGATTTTGCTTGATGTCTCATCAGGTACCCAGCTCTGTTCCGCCAAAGATGACTGACTTTAGAAAACTTGGATCTCAATTTAGGGTTCCTTTATTCAAGGGCGCCCCTCCTTGAAAAGGGCGCTTTTACCTTTTGGGCTGATTATCTTCATCTGAAAAGTTGCCTACTTTGATCTGGATTATCCGTTGAATGCTCTATCAGATGTCGATGCTTGCAGTTGCGTTTCCGAGATCCATTTGGGCTGAGAAGGTTATCCTGGGAAGCCTTTAGTCATTTATCAGCATCTGGAGGTCAAGAAAGAAGGGCGCCTTTCTTTTGGAAAGGCTCTTTTTCCTTCGAACTTTGCCGTTAACTGTGGTTTCCTGACAATTCCTCAACTGCCTCTTTTTGCTTCGTCAGCAGTTGCTAGTGATCTATTCATCGGATGATCTGGATGTTTGTTTCACTGTCGAGCCAGCACTCAAACGTCAAGAATGACTGCTTTGGATGATCATACTGACTGCATTTGACCTTCAAAGATCATGGGCGCCCCTGCTTGAAAAAGGCTCTTTTCAGCTTTTTGAGTTTTCTCCTTCGTAACGTTTCCAGAGTTAGTCAAATTTTGACCTTTTTCACTTTCAGGAAACTCCTCCGTCGAAGATCACCATTTCTTCATGTCTCACGTTCATCGTGTATGGATGTTTGGGAAAATGACTAAGGCATTTGACTGCATAGCCTCCTCTTGGCAGCAAGGCGTGCATTCTCCAGACTTAGTCAATTTTCAGCATTTTTCATTTTTTTGAAAATCCCAGACTTAGTCAATTTTCAGCATTTTTCATTTTTGAAAATCCCCTTCATCAAACAGCATCATTTTTGACCTTTTCCGCCATGGTTGTGTCGTTGAAGCTTTTGAAGCTTAGCTTTCAGCACCTGGTACTGGCCAATCTGCCATTAATGGCTGTGGAGGTTCTAACTTCGTTCCTGAAAAAGAGAAATAGACCCACCAGAGTAAAACGTGTCTTTTGATGATTCTGACTTGACCAATGTGATCGTGAAGCCTTTTAAGCCTATCAAAATCATTTTCGATCATTTCTGGGAAGGTCCTATTTTCGGGGGTTTCTTTGAAAATAGGGGCGAAAAACCCTAATTTTCAAATTTTCAGAATTTTGCACGTGTTCCTTGACAGAAACCCACCAAGATTCTATGATTGGTTTGACCTAAAACAGACCTTTCATGGCATTTTAACAAGATTTAGCTCAATTTACACAGAATGCCAAAAAATTTATTTGGGGTACAACACATCAATTAGCATAATCCAGATGAGAGCACAAGGTGGGTTTATGGAGAAATTAGGGCACCAATTTCAAATGCTTTTTCCCTCCAAAAACGGACGACCATATCCATGAGAAAACATTTGATTTATTTTAATTTTCACTTTAGTCAAGCTTGGCATCCACCTTAGGAAATATATTTGTTTTTTAAAAATAACTTAAGTGATCTTTTCCTAGGTGTTGAGCACAAGGGGTCATAAAATGAACTTGTCATAAAGTTACCTTTTCAAGACTTAAGTTATGGTGAATAAATATTGCTCCAAAAATGATCTGAACTCACCACTACCAAAATTGGTAGCCCTGCACTGTACTAGTGTCAAGATTAGGTGCTCAAAATAACACTTACTAAAAATAACAAATTGCTAAAAATAATGAGTTCAAACTCCAAACTAGCCCAAAATGAATCACACTGAAACTTACTAAAAATAGTAAGTTTCTAAAAATAGACATTGTTAAAAATAGCAATACTACCCACCAAGGCCTAGAAAAAACCCAAAAAAACCCACAAAAGCTTACTCGCAACATCAAAATACTCTTTTGGAAATGCTGACACAAATCCTCCAAGGAACCTGGAATCCCCTTAACTCCTCCATTTAGCCTACGGGACTCCGGAAACAGGCTAACGGCCATTGAAAAACTTAGGACTTAGAAGGGGACATTACAGTTGTCGCTCCCTGAGATTGCTTGTCCTCAAGCAATCGCAAGTTTGGATGCGGCAAAATCTGCTCATCCTCCCAAGTTGCATCCTTGACTGGTAGATTCTTCCACTTCACCAAATACTCTTTGATGGTTCTCCTCCTTAATGAACGCTCTCTGAAATCAATTAATGCTTTAGGAACCAATACAAGCTTCCCTTCCTCATCCAATGGAGGCAACTCTATAGAAGCAACAACATTGTGTCCAAGCACTTTTTGAGGCATGACACGTGGAAGACATTATGTACTTTGCTACTCTTCGGTAGCTCTAGCTCGTAAGCCACTTCTCCAACTCTCTTTGAGATTCGGAATGGCCCATAGAAATGCAGCTTAAGCTTCTTTGCTCCACTCTTCTTGAGAGTAGACTGACGATATGGTTGAAGTCTTAGATAAACCGTGTCTCCAACTTTGAACAAATGCTCAATACGGTGTTGATCAACATACAACTTCTGCTATTTTGGGCATGTTGGGGATTGTCCTTCAAGGATTTCAAAATGTTTTGGATTTGTTGCAAGAAATCATTCGCTTGCGGAGCTCTATTGTCACCAAAAGGCAAGTCAATGAAGCTAGGGGCTTCGTATCCATACAAACCCATGAATGGAGACATTTTGATGGACATGTGATATGAAGAATTGTAGCAGTATTCTCCCAAATGGAGCCATCTCATCCAAGCTTTTTGCTATCCAGAAACATAATTTCTGAGATACCCTTCAAGCCACTTGTTCACAATCTCTGTCATGTCCCCCGGAATTGTGACACTAAGATGTAAAGTGTCAAGGAACAAATAAGTAAATAAAATATATAAAGATGTTGGCGATATAATCATAATTATAATTATCTCAAAGTAATGTTATAATCAGCATATATAAAATATAACATAATAAAATAATGTGAAAGCATTACTATAAATACCTTATTATCAAAATACATGTTAAAAATATATAAAAGAAATATTAACAATTAATATGATTATAATTTTCAAATATAGTAAAAATACAAAATAAATATTAATAATTTAATATTACTATGACTATTATAATATAATAAATCTAATATAAATGAGCAAGCAAACAATGATATTGAGGTAAAGCAACGATTGGTTAATAAGTGATTAAATGTTGAACCAAGCTTTGGATGGATGGTGCTGAAGATAGGGAAACCTTTCACTTTGAACTGACTCACCCATTCTCTTTAGTATTAAAGGAAGAATAAAAGGCCGGTCAAAGGGGGGAGGAAAAAAGAAAGGGAGAATAAGTCTTTATGTGATCGTTGAGTTTAGAGAGGGGTGCGATGTTAAAAGATACATAAAACTTTTAAAAGGAAATCCCTAATTCTAAGAGGGGCGATCATCTAAAGTACGGGGAGATATCAAATACTACACGGAAGACAATAAGACAAATTAGGAAGTGAGAATGTAGAGAAGGAAAATACTTTACATATTCGTTACCGAGTCAGAATGCCATACTCCAAGTCGACATTCCATGGAAGGAGCCGGGTAAAGACCAAAGGTAGTGATGTGAACATTTGGTGGGAAGTCGACTTAACAAAGGAGGCTGCAGTAAATAGAATCGTGGACATTACGAAGGCATCTGGTGATTGATATTCATTTGGACAAGCTGGTTAGCATTGGGAGATCCACGTCATTCAGATAAGACAAGACTGAATGAATTAAATAGCACTTCTCTTTGGAGCGATATAGCTGAGGAAGACATCGTGCCACATTGGAGTTACAAATAAGACAAGGCTGGCACCCAAGTTATGGAAACAATCATAATCAACGTGGCATTGTGTTTGACCAATGTGTGAGCTATTGAAGATATGTGACCCGTTGAAAAGGTAAAGTATTTTCATACATTGAATGAAGGTTAGTAACTACTCTGTAGGCAAAGTAGATATCAATTCAAACTTCGATGGAGACTTACAGGTATATTTAGGTATGTATGATTTATAAATATATCTAAATATATACTGTGAGGGTTTAATGACAATTTTATATATATATATATATATATATATATATATATATATATATATATGCGTGATGATGATGATGATGATGATTGACAAATAATGTATTTTGGTACATCATGATTTATATATGAGGATGGATAAGTAGTTGAGAAGTTGAGATGACATGTTAACAATTGATGAATATGATATTTGAATATGTATATATATTTACGTATACTAAGATCCATAGTTACATCATAGATGGTTGAACACATACAATGTATACAATATATATATATATATATATATATATATATATATATATATATATATAAATAAATATATGCTTATTTACGACTATCCAATAATGATGCTTGTAGCAATTATTGGACCCTAACGCTTCTAATTTCTCTTTAAGAAACACTTTGAATGTAAGATTCAGGTTTAAGGGACTCTGTAATATACTAACCAATTTTTTCTTGAAGATTTACACACATAACCAGCACTAGCCAACTTTGATTAGCGTTAGCTCCAAATAGAAAACCAAACTTGAAAGAACTCACACCAATAATGCACACTCAATCCCAAGGAAGGATAGGTGTTGTCATATGGCGGAGGAGCTAATTGAAAAGTACTTGAATTGAACAAACTCAATGTCAAGAATGTGCACACAAGATCCCACTGAGGGCGAGGTGCTAACATATGACGGAGTTATTAATTGAAAACTGAAACAAATAGGCGGATAACCAGCCATGAAGAAATCCGCTCAACCACTTAAACAGTGGGGGGAAGAAAACAACATAATCCAGACTAATTCCTCCGCTGCGGCGGGCATCCACTAAACAGTGGCAATTCTCCACTTAACAGTGGGTGATAGAAAGTAAATACAATTCAGATTCCTCCACACTGGCGGTAAACCATCCAGGGGTTATGATATTTGCATTAAAGATCACAAGTAAATGCAGTAAATAAATGGTTGGATTAGTACTACTAATTCTCAACCTTACAATTAAGAAAAACTGCAAATTACAAGTGTTACAATAGAAGAATGAATGCAAATATGTGAAGGATGAATTTAGCTAGTTTATATAACTCTCAAAGACTGAAATTGAAGCCAAATTCTGAACTTATTGAAGTCTGATAATAAAAACCAGCAAACTGAAACTGTAAACCAGCAACCTGTAAAACAATGAAATGCTCATAACTCTTTCAATATACCTCTGAATTGAATGAAACGAAATGCAAAGTCTCTTTGGAGGATAGGCGCCCAAACTCAAACCACAAAACTGCATCAAAACTCAAGATATTATTTTGCACGAATCCCAATGCACTCTCAAGATGGTACGGCCCTCAAGAGGGGCGATTTCTCTTGCTAAAAATCAAATACTTGGAATTAAATTCTGAAATTCTCCAAATATGGTCGCCATTAGCATAGAATTGCAAGGATCAAATACCCATAACCAAAATAAATTCACATCAAAAGCTGTAAATGAAAAACACCTTCAGCTGTGTATACACCAGCAACATTAAAACTGAAATTCTCACCAAAATTCACCAACTTTGAAGCACAATCTGCTAGTCTAATTGAGAAGCAGCAATAAGACCAACTAGGTGTTGTCTTTCAAACACGAAATTGGATTGGAACTAGGAGGTAAGCATCCCTCGAAGTATTAAACAAGTTGTCATTTTGACAGCATAACATTAGCATAAACATTGGATAATCAGCTCTTCAAATAGCAGCAATATATAAGCTTTTGTTGGCAAATGAAGCAACAAGAACTCTTCAAATTCCAAGAAGTTGAATCACTTCAACTTCCAAAAGGGACGCCACCTTTTGCCTTTTACTTTTTGAAATAATAAAATATTACTCAACCTCCTTTAGGCCCAACTTCACTTTTAAACAATAAAGCATTTAATAAATCATTAAATGCACAATTGACCCCCTTAATGGCCCCTCTTTTAAAACAACATGAAGTTATTACTCCTAGGCGTGGGGTACAACTGAGAAACATGAAATTTGACTAAGTATAAACTCAACTCATGAAGAAAGCCAAACCCAAAGCCAAACTGAAATTGATAGATAACAAGATGACTTGAGTTGAACTGCTGATGATGCCACTGCCAAAATTAGACTTACTAAAAATAGCCACTGCCAAAAATAGTAAGTTTACCTTAAAACCAACAGAAAGCAGAACTAAACTGGAAGCAAGACTTAATGAAAGTGGAAACCCTAAATTCGCACATCTGAGTAGCCTATGGATTTCCGGAAATAGGCTAAAACCAAACAAAGAGCGTATGGCCAAAATGGGGACATTACAGACTCCACTAGGAAGGGGTCATTACAAGTGGTATCAGAGCAACTTTCCTGCCATCTTGTGAAGATAGGATATGCGAACTTACCAAAAGCAAAGGTATACTCTATAAACATATAGAACGCATTCTGAATTATGCAAATCAGGTATGTCCTGTAACCATTGAATGTAATCACTGCTGTAACATTTGTATCATAGCTACTGGATATAAAGGTAAAATAAGTATCAAGGTATATGTGTGTGAATAGATAAATATCTATGTTGTTAGTCTGCATATCTATGATTAATCATTTGATTGTATTAGTATGGTCCATGGGTCATATCCCGCCTAAAATTGTGAGATTTTGAATAGAAAACAGTGATATTATTTTATACTTATGATGACTAGTAAATATATAATAGGCAATTGATCAATACAATTTACGCATGATAATATTTGTCTAATCGATGTTATTTATTATTAGGCCACTTTTATAGTGTTGCTAATATGTTATCTTGAATTGGACAACTAACAATGCCATGATGATCTATCATAGTATAAGAAGGAAAGATCGTTGGTTGGAGGTTTTCTGCAGATCAAAGTGGTAAGTATTAGGTGCGTACTTTCATAGCCCTAGATTAGCAATACCTTTATATAGTTGGAAAACAATATTGTTAAACATGTTATAAATGATTGATAAGGGATTGGTGATTGTAGATTTACATCATAAAGGACTAGTGCATATACATTCATATGATAAATAGATTATTAATATCTTGATGAATTCATGAATCGTCATAGCATGTTGTAATTGTGGGTAACTTGTTAATATGATAATTATTAGATGCAATTGTTTATATCATCAAACAATCATGCAATTGGTTGAGGGATGGAACCGATAGGTTGAGCAGATACTAGGGTCCTTTCGAGGTAGACCACCCTCATTGGATGACTGCGGTTTGCCATTGGGGGCCAAGAGGATTGTTTAGCCGCTCTTGGGCTGAGAAGGGAGTGCTCTAAGGGCCTCCTATGGAAATCCTCCTCCAAACTATTGCAAGGATTGCGTGTCTGCCCACTACCCAATTATCATTCTTTTTCAATCAAATCATTAGGGAGAGGAGTTGGAAGCATGTGATGTCCCCATCCTAGTCAGCGCAGTTGGTGATGAGGTTAGCCTATTATTTCGATCTTCGTAGGTTGACAGGAGTGTGCAGAGGATCATCTGGGGCAGTTGCTCAGTGTTTGGTAGCTCCAGTTTTGCAATTGTGTCAGGTTGGGCCTTCGCAGAATCTTCCAGAGTGCATTTTCAGGAACTTTCTATTTTTAGAAAGTTAGGTCAGGCGGAAGCTGCTATTTTGGGCAGGGCACCTGGTTCAACCATTCAGCTCAGAGTCGACCCAGTTCAGCAGTTTGTTGATCAGACGGAGAAATAAGGAGTATTTAATGATTTATTAAATATTTAATATTTTGACTTTATAATAAAGTCACTTTATTGAAATATTGAAATATTTAATTAATTTGGCAAATTATAAAGTATTTCTTATACTTTATAATATTGAGTTAATATTTGATAAAGTGAATAATTATTATTCACTTAAAGGGACGCCAATTAATTATTGATTATTTCTCCTAAGTGAAAAGTGCGAATTAAATCATTTAATTTAAATGATTATTTTAAAAGGAGTTGGGTCGAATTTTTATGGAGTATATATTTTCACTCAAGGCAAAATCGAACCATTCTGATATTATTATTCGACTTTTGTCTTTTGCTCTGAGCATTGGAGTTTGCAAACCCTAGGGTTTCTGGCAGACGAACGTTTCTGGAGAACGAAAACTCTTCAGAGATCAGGCAGACTGAGGCTGTGCAATACCAGCTGAAGCTTGCACTTGGTGATTTCACACAGGGATCACAGACTGTGCTTATTCAATTGGCAGTGATTTACGGATACATTCATCAGATAATAAAGGCGACTTAAGCAGAGATCATTCATCAGTGTTCTGGCACAAATCCCAAGGTGTCGTACTTCACTAAATGCTGCTGTACAGGCCGTACCAGCAAGGGCCGTACTATTTCCATCAGAAGATTCGCTCAAGTTTTTGATCTCCTGTCTTTGGCAGAAGGGGCGCCTAGGTCTCTGGGAGATTTTCCTCTGTTTTCAAGCTTGGATATTGATCATTTGGAGCTGGTCGTACATTTTGCACTCTTCCCAAGGCGGCTGTAATAAACCAGGTTCCTCATTGAAATTTGTTATATTTCATTCATATCTCGGTACTTATCATTGTAAATGCTCTGAATCTTCAATAATATTAGGCGCCTACTTGTTCTGAGCAAGATCTCAGCATTTCCATTGCATTTAGAATTTATTTGGATTTTTAGCCATTTATTTAGCAAAATCGCAGTTTTCATTATTTATCTGAAAAACCTCAAAAAAATACAAAAACACAAAAACTTGCAAAAAACCTCAGTTTCAGTTAGGGTTTCAGAATAGAGAACCATCCGGGTTCTGACA
This sequence comes from Sequoia sempervirens, assembly GCA_007258455.2. Classification (NCBI taxonomy): domain Eukaryota; kingdom Viridiplantae; phylum Streptophyta; class Pinopsida; order Cupressales; family Cupressaceae; genus Sequoia; species Sequoia sempervirens. The sequence goes on from VDFB02217944.1 coordinate 15,636, forward strand.
GTGGTATCAGAGCACAGATCTCCTGCCATCCTGTGCTTTTTCAGAATACAGTGTGCTTTTTAGTGCTTTTTCATGAACAGAGATACCATTCACTACATTAAAGGTGTAGGGACAGGCAAAGACGAGGATTGGACAGGTCCACCTATCCCTGAAGGTCAGACAGTGTCAGGAGTACTTGGTATTCACAGATCCAATTCAAACAGTAGTGAAAACAGTGTTGCAACCCTAATGGCAGATCGAGAGATTCCTGCAGAGACACGTAGGGATCCAGGGAAGGCACATGCAGAGGGTGATATTACCGATGAGGAGTTTAGAC
>VDFB02217945.1:0-24998 GCA_007258455.2 Sequoia sempervirens
TCATTTCTCAGTGACCAGTTCTTTGCCCCGCGTTTCTGGCGCGTTTTTCTTCATGCGCGTGACTTTTCCAGGCGATTTTTATGCGTTTTTCAGAGAAAAACGTGTTTTCTGCCTTATTAAATGTTTATAACAAAATAAATTCGATTTCTCTTGTTTTAAAAATCTCAACAAATGAAATCTTTGATTATTTTCCATTCGAAATTGCTTCTCATAAATTAATATGTTTCAAATAAAGCTTTAAATAAAATCGTTATAAAGCTTAGGTTCGATACTCATTTTTATTCAAAAATTTCCTTCTACTATATATTGCGCATATTTATCTTTTTTGAAATAAAGCTCAATGTTTATTCTTTTTAAATATTTAAATATTATATATTTGCATATTTTACTTATAAACGTATTAATTTAAACATTAATATTTATTTATATATAAACGTATTTATATATAAATATATATTAATTTTAATATTAATACATTTAATTTATATAAAATATACAAATATGTTATTATTTATACATCCTTTATGTATTGATATATATATATATATACTAATAATCACCTAATTAATATATATATATATATATATATATATACATAAATATACATTTAAATCTTCTAGATAATAATACTAAATATATATTATATTTAATAATATACATATATACCTGTGTATACGTATGTATGCATACATACATGTCAACACATGTGTATAAGCATATCCGTCTGCTTAACATACACATGTATTGATATGTCTGTACATATAAATACGTGTTCACAATGTATAGATGTATGTGCGTTCTCAATCAATCATTAACACATAACTTTTCACATCATTCATACTTGGGTCATGGTATAGCAAGTCTAACGTTTAAACAATCACATCTCCTAAACATAAAGAAATGAATTCAAAAATCCTTATGTCAATACACAAGCCTATGGATGACTTACCGTTGTCTCGACAAACAGACTTGGCTTACTCAATCTATAGTATGTATGTGTATGCTCAATTTGGTAATTGTTACTGTTTACCCGACCAAGTTCCTCCCCGAATGATGTCTCTCCTTTGTCCGTAGGAACAGTCTTCATACCTGCACATCATGACATGACATCGGCAGTCATATGCTCATAACAAGGTAAGAACATCTCACAAGTTAGAATAACATTATTCCATAATTGTATGCAACATTTAATCAAGACTAATTCATTTAGAAGTAACAATCAAATGAAACCATCATTTAAACAGGACTCATTCATTTAATAACGAGATCAACCATGTTTTATTCATCATCAAGATTCAAACATTACAATCAATTGCCCTATACAATAGTAGCTATAAAATCGGGATGTAGCTGCGTTTGAGCCTTGAAACCCTCATGCCTAGACTGGAGGTTGTACAGCCTACAACAAGGTTGTACGGCCTTGCTGAAACCACACATGCCAAGTATTGTTGTTCAATCAACAACAATGATGACAGTAGATATATATTTTCTAATCTTAAACAATGAACTTCTGAAAATCTTGAAATGTCAATCTCCAATAAGCACAAATGCAGCTCCTGAATGAAGCCACCTATAGAGCAATCCTTGGGTGATATTTCACACCTGTAGATCACTGAATCTAAGAGAGTTATCGTTCTCCAAGATCATATTTCAGACTAAAACCCTTTGTCTCTCCTCTACAACAAAAAGCATCAAGTTTGTAAAAGATGAATGAATGAATAAATGAGCTTTTTTAAATGCTTTTATAACTCCTCCAAAAATCCATGATTTCCCTTGGCTTTTTAATTCATCAAATAATAAATAACATTTGCTTTTGATGTTTCATAATATAATCCTCATGTTGGTGTTGCTTTTTAATTGACCTTATGATTAAATAAAATAATATATTATAAAGGTCGTTAAATGTGAAACCACAATTCTCCTGATTAAAACTGCTTGTTTTGATTGTTTTTTCTCGTTTTTTGCATATACGGTTGAAGTGCGTTTTTGAAAGAAAATGCTGAATAAATTTACATAAAATAATGCAACATCGGAAATGATAGAATCTATTGAATCTATTGATGGCAAACTATTTATTGATCTTCAAAATTGATTACAACTAGATCTGATGACATGCAACTTAAAAAGCAACAATATTATTGATGTAAAAACCTGGTGTTTGCAGCAGATTGTAAAACCCTTGAAAGATGTGTCCAGATCTGGGAAAATGGCGCCTGGAAATGAAGAACTCTTTTTGGCTGAAACCCAAATAAAAACTCTGAAGATGAAAACTCTGTGAACGTTCTGTGATAGCTTCTGAATGAAGATATCCCCCTGAATGCAATAGATAAATTTCGATATTTCTCGGCCCTCTGAGCGCAACGAAGATGGCTGGATTCTCCAATGCTGTGAACAAGAACCCTTGGCCGTTCTGGAAGGAGCTTAATCAAATCGATTTCATAACATAATGAATTTTCTTCTACAATGAAAAATACTTATATTCTCAAGAGATCGACTTTTCCTCAAAAGGCATCATTTAAATAAAATTAGATTTTATCTTTTAGTATTTCCAAAGTCTCAAGGCACTTTTAATTATAAATTATAATTAAAAAGTGGCCCCCTTCAATGTTGGTCGAACCCCTTCAAGAAATCACTTAAGTTATAATATTAAATAATATTATAACTTTATATTATAAGCTTCAATAATTAATATTTAATTTGATAATTAAAATATTAATATCTTTCTCAATTTACGTCCGATTAACGAACCGTCTGAAGCTGGTGAATAAGTGATTGAATTTGCACACGACCAAATCATACTGCTAAAAATAGCAGGGGTGCTCCGCTGAATGACCTTACTTACTAAAAATAGCAAGTCGGGCAAATGATGTCTGAATGACCCCGAACAAAAGCCAACTGGTAAATTCTGACAATCCGAAGCCAAGCCAAGCTCCAACAAGACCCTCTAACCAGACATATTAGCCTCTGAGGGCTAAAAATGAAGCTAAATCTGACTCGATGCTTTCGAAAATTGGGGACATTCTACGGTCGCCCTCCCTGAAAGTGCTTGTCCTCAAGCAATCTCTACTGCAAAGAAACCCAACTCCTCGGAAGGCCCAAGAGAAGAACTGTGAAATGTCCCACATATCTCTAACTGACTCCTGTAGCATCAACAAAAACACAACTGCGAAAGCTATCCCTGGATCCCAAACCCAGAATGAAAGTCTGTCATGTCTGATATCCTCAGACTTCCGATGTGCTCTACTGTCTCCAACTTCACCATGTTGTGAGTGGTGAAGTAACCCAATGGGTCCCATCCAATACTCGGTGCCAAAACTGTCACCACCTGGATCCCAATAAAATCTGAATGCACATCCATCTGTCATGCGGAGATAAGAACTTCTAGAAACATCTGCTACACTGAATCTCTCCTTGTCCTCTGCTAAACCTTCGTGGATGTGATTATTGACCAAGTCATCATGCCAACTGACACCATGGTCATCCTGTAACCATGTACCCATAAGAAAACCTTCTGACATAGAAGTAGCAAACCCTGTTGGATACCTATCAGCATGATGTAAAACTGACAGCTGTCCCTGCAAGTAATCCCCCACAAACCGCTGAGTCTAGCGCTTGCAGCTGCTAATCCCATCTTCTAAAGATGGTGAATACCCATCCCACAATGGATGGTATAACTTAGGAGCCAAACCACACTGATGGATCATCAAATCCTCCGTGTGTGGACTAAAGGAGAAGTGATGAACACTCCTCACTATGCAATCAAGATAAAATGCTCCCACCTCTGTCAATGGCTGACCATCATAGTCCTGGGGAAACAAATCAGCATAAGTACAAATCTCCTTATTGGATGATGCCCTACATATCTCCTGTGACGACGATGGAGTAGTGACGTGATCTGTCACACAACTCTTGGAAAAATCAACTATCTCGTCACAAGAGCTCTCAACCAAAACACTCATCCCATCTGAATTAACTACACCAATGTCTGTGATAGATGTAACCACATCCTCACTACAACCCGTGGATATAAGATCCTCATCAACTGCCTCTGTATATAACTGTACTATATCTGCAGTTGGTGGAGACTGTGCCAAACTCAACTCCACGGTAAGCTCCTCCAACCATGACTGTGACTCTTGAAGGGCCAATTGACTGCTCTTCAATGAGTCCATAGTCACCTCAAGCTCATGAGTGAGCTCATCGACCTGCTCCTCCTTTCCCTTCAATGCATCATAACAAATGCAATCCCACTCGAGAAGAAAATCCCTATCTACAAATAGTTTTAGGTAATTTTGTTTCATCATCCCAATTGCTTCTCGAAGTGCATGTATCTCTGCAAGGGAAAAACCACTATCACCGTGCTCATCTGTCAAAGGAGTACTCCAACCATAGGTAGCTAACATCTGACGAGCAACATCAAAATGCCCAATGGTTGTGGCAATCATATTGTCATTCACCTTTAGTTGCCCAACCAAATGATGACTATGTAGCTTATGACCCCCATACAAGTTTTCCGGTTCACAATATGCACTATGATATGAGGCTGATTCATCGTCACTCACTACATGATAAGCAGCATCATGTGTGCTTTCATCCATGCACACCTCAACATCTAAGGTACTGTTGCTTTGTACCTCAAAGGATGGCTCAACTGGCAAGGTAGAAGTTGCTGGTATGACAGTATCTTCACACACTTCCACTCCCAAAGTAACTGCATACCCATCCAAAGCACGATCCTGGGATTCCATATCAACATATGAATCTTCTAGCTTGTTGTCAAAGGTCTGTTCTGGAAAATCAGACTCACCATGACATGAATCCTCCACATACAATGCATCATGTATACCCAATTCCTGAGTACTTTCATGTGACAACTCAATAGGATCATTTTGCACATGTGAAAACACTGCTTTCTCATGCTCATGCAAAGTTTCATCATCGCTGTCATGAAAATCAGAAGTAGCCTCTATAGTAGAAACTTCTTGAGTCACCTCTTGCAAGGATGATGTAGATAAATCATTAACCAAAGCTGTTCTAGTGTCTTCTTGAATCAAATCAACATGTCTATCAAATTCATCATATAAATTTCTGCATACCTCATCGGAACTTGAAGACACCACATCATTCTCATGAAGAATTATATCAATCACATGTGAAGATTCTCTATCCAATTCGTGTGTAAACAATTCATGGGCTATAGTGTGATACTCCTTCCTCGCTTGCTCAGTTTTGTGGAAAAGACTCGGGTGCAGATCCATGTAACTCTTGAATGAACAGTTCTTCTTAACACGTTGAGGAAGAGTGTTATATTCCTCAAACATGCTAATCACTACCTCTTCTCTGTTTTGTGGTGTTGGAACTTTGCTGGTAGGAAGTGAAATAGATCCTTTAGACTGTCCCAACTTTGAAAGCATCTGCTCTAAACGTAGCAACTATCGACTGAACTTGTATTGGGATTGTTCAAGTTCTTTCAATGCTTGTTTATTGCTGGACAATGTTGTCATGACGCCCATTTTCGCTGTTCAAACTGACTTGTGCAACTGCTAATTTTCCCACCGGATGAATGTGATGAAAGTAACCTTTTGACTTTTCACTGTGAAAAGCCTTGCCAAAATTGGGCTAAATTTCTCACTTTCGTGCTCTTTGATGTTTTGTCAAACAGTTTGCTTCAAGACCATTTAACTGCTGTAGCTGAATCCTTATTGTATTCCTCAATGTATGAGATGAGAATGAAATTGCTATAGGCTTCTAAAGAGCAATACTAAGCGCAATACTGATTTTCTTGGATTTCCAAGTGCAGTATGATGATTGAACTAAAATAAATGCATAGCTACAACACTCAAGGAAATTTTGTCAAACGCTTAGCATAATATTGGACTGATGCGATTGAGTTGCTACAGTAGTCAAACAAGTGTCAAATTCTTTAATTGCAAAACACCTTCGTATAATATTGCTAGAGATCTTATATAGCTGATTGCAAGTTGATTGCCAAACTTGGTTTATAATATCAATGTCTACTGAGATGCAATAATTATAACATATAAAACTGAATCTGATAAGAAATAAAGCAGGGATTAGGATCAAAATCTGCCATAGTCAACTGATCCAACTTCCTTCTGAGTGATGACGTCCAGATGCAAGCCAAGTGCTACCTCCTCCAAAGACGAAATGCTAAGTGCATGGTATTTACCTTCTGTCTTATTTAAAGTTAATCTCCAGCAAAGCATATACGCTAGAGTAAACCGTTCATTAATGTTGAATGTCACTATGACGATATCCTCTAGCAAGCACCTCCCAATAAAGAGGAATAATGCCTAACACCTAATATCGTCCTCCTTAGAATGGATCGAATTTTCCTTTTCCCATTGCTTGTCTTGTTCTCCTGTCAGATCGATGTCTCTTGCTTTGACTTTTTCCTAACGACATCTCTTGATAAACTTGTCTCTATCGAGCCTCTTCAAAATTATTTATACGGCTCCCTACATGAAGCACTTTCACCGATTTCATATAAATTAAACGGCCCTCCAATAATGACGTCTTCCTCTGCTTTACCTGACTCTCGTATAGGGGGCGGAATTTTGTCCCGCTCCAGATATCAAATATAATACCTTCAAATACTTTATCGATATTAAACTTAATATGGACTCCTTCAAAATTTGCGTCCTCTCGACTTATTCTTTTTATTTCAAACATTCATCTCCCTAGTGAATAGCAAAGGATGTCTGATCACCACCAGCAAATATCTTTCTTTGTCCATCGTTGTAGAAGCGGCTCGATTTTTTTTATTTATCTTATGCGATTCTCGGATAGCGCTGACCTGACTGGCTCATGGTCTTTAAGAAATCTGAATATATATTCCCGTGATTCTAAATATCTCCTACTAAAGCGGACTCGAGGCCATCCTCCTCAATACGCGATTTGTCTTTATCTCCAGGAAATAACATCCGATGAGAAGTATTATATTGTTTCACCTCCGTTCGTATTCCTCTTTCAATACCTTCGATCCTTGCCAAGGCTCAGCCAAAGTCGTCAGTGGCAAGTGTTTTCTCTTATCTGAAATGAAAGAATGAAATCGTCGACTGAACTCCTGAAGACACAAATTTGTCTCTTCCTGCTCCTTAAAAAAAATCGATCTCCTTTAGTAAAATACGATTTTCTCAGATGAATACAACCTGATACTTAAAATAATCGACTCATTCTGCAAATAGAATCGATTTCCCCAAACTATATGCAAATCCCTGATAAAGCCTTCTGCAAATATATTCTTTGAATATCAACATGCAAATACAATTTCCTCCCAGATTTGGCCAAAGGCCATTAAATCTGATAACTTCCAATTTTTTTTATAAAACCCTAAACATCTGAAAATTTCTTTTTTTTGGAAACCAACACAGGATGGTTAAATTTCGATACCATTGTAGAAACCCTGTTCTCCTTGATTACTGAAAACTGCTTGTTTTGATTGTTTTTTCTCGTTTTTTGCATATACGGTTGAAGTGCGTTTTTGAAAGAAAATGCTGAATAAATTTACATAAAATAATGCAACATCAGAAATGATAGAATCTATTGAATCTATTGATGGCAAACTATTTATTGATCTTCAGAATTGATTACAACTAGATCTGATGACATGCAACTTAAAAAGCAACAATATTATTGATGTAAAAACCTGGTATTTGCAGCAGATTGTAAAACCCTTGAAAGATGTGTCCAAATCTTGGAAAATGGCGCCTGGAAATGAAGAACCCTTCTGGATGAATTCCAAACCAAAAACCCTGAAGATGCAATCTCTAAATAAGTTCTGTGATAACCTCTGAATGAAGCTACCTCTCTGAAAGCAATAAATCAGCTGATATTTCACAGCCTCTGAACTGCAACACTGAAGATGGCTCGTTCTCCAATGCCTGTAGACAACTGAAACCCTTGGCTTCGTTCTCTGGAAGAAGACTTGACCAAAAATCGATTTCATAACATAATGATCTCTTCACAATGAAAATTCCTTATATTCTCAAGAGGGTCGACTTTTTCCTCAAAAGGCATCATTTAAATAAAAGTGAATTTTAACTTTTAATTTTTCAATAGTCTCGACGCACTTTAAATTATAAAATATAATTAAAAAGTGGCCCCCTTCAATGTTGGTCGAACCCTTCAAGAAATCACTTAAGTTATAATATTAAATAATATTATAACTGTAATATAAGCCAATAGTGTATTTAATTTGACAATTAAAAATATTAATGTCTTTCTCAATTTAAGTCCGATTAGCAGGCAGAGTGGTGAATAAGTGATTGGTGCACACATTAAAATCATGCTAAAATGTAGAGTGCTTTCTGCTCAATGATATACTTACTAAAATAACCGTCCGGTGAATGATGTCAGAATGACCCGGTGAAAACCAGTAGTAGTCGACAATCGAAATAGAAAGCCAAGCTCAACAAGACCCTCCTAACCGGAACATATTAGCCTCTGAGGGGGCTTCAAACTAAATCCACGAACTCGATGCTGCTTAAAATTGGGGACATTACATTTAAACTCCATTAATAATATCCACTTATAATTTAATTATTATTAAAGTTAATACTTTAATAATAGTTAATAAATCATAACTCCATTAAAACCCATTATATCAACATTAAACTGATTTTGCCAACACCACGAGGTTAACCACTGCTTCCACTGCTCATCAGAATGGCTTACTATAAATAGTAAGGTTGGACCCAAATGTCCAAGTGACTTACTAAAAATAGTGAGTGCAAATGGAGCTTGAAACACCTTAGGAAGGTTGTCCCTGAATATCTCCAAGCACTGAGGAAGAGAACACAAGAAATTGACCCCCGAAAGGACATCTGTAGAACCAAGAAACTCCCAAATAAGGCCCTCTAAACACCAACATTATCCTACAAAGACCCGTTGATAGGCCAATCCACCAAAACACTGAAACTGGATAAGGAGGGGACATTACAAGGTATTCCAACCCCGAAGCAAGAGTCTAGATAAAATCTGGCAGCACTTCATTATGAGATGAATAATGGATACCAAATGAAGAGGCAAGGCCCTATATTTATAGCTTTCCAACCTAGAAGTTCGAATCACCTTTTCCCTCCAAAAGGGACACCCAAGAAGGAGGAATATAATATTCATTTAAATTTGCAGTTTTGACTTGACTTTGGGCGCCCAACATGACTTAGGAAAATAAACCTTATGAAATGCAAATATGATTCCAAATTGGACAACCTCATGAAGAACACAAGTTAAAAACAACTTAAGGTTATGTGTCTAGGCGTTGGGGGCCAAAAAGAACAAATTAAAACATAACTTAAGTTGCCAACTTCCCAAAACAGACTCCAAGAAAACTGGAGACATTTCTGCATATACTGCCTTGCCAGAAATAGACATGTTGAATTGCTGCCAAACTGTATTGCCAAAAATAGCACTTACTAAAAATAGCATACTGCTAAAAATAGTGACTCCAAACTCCGTTAGAGCACAAACCAAGTAACCGTTGTAACTTACTAAAAATAGTAAGTCCAAAAATGTCCTCTAATGAAAATGCATGTCATACCATTCTGAAGCCCTCTGAATCCCAAAAAGACCCAGAAGTCCCTCTACCAAACTCCTGCAAAAAACCCCCTGAAAACTCAGAAGGAACCTCCTAGAAAATTGGAAACCCTAATTTTTCCTCCAACTAGCCTACGGGCCTCCGAGATATGCTAATGGTCATCAAATGGAGCTACTATTGAGAAGGGGACATTACAAAATTGGCCTATGAAGAAGATTATTTTAATAGTGGCATTGTCAAATGCATTTTCTAGAGGCTCTACCATATAATATATTGGATCATGTACTCTATCTCAATGATCTCAAAGACTCGAAATTGTTTCCTTATCCTCAACATATTTGATTGATTTTGCTAGGTAATGGATTATGGAGCTCCTTATTGGAACTCACTCCATGCAAAAACTCACCAAGCACCAAGCCTCTTTCCATATTCATGCTTTTCCTAAAACTACACCATTTTGGCTCTCGCCTGACTAATAAATTTCTTTTTAACAATCATTCAAATCCTAGCTCTTTTTAATCACCAAGTTCCCAATGTGGAAAAGATGAAAGAATATTGGGTCTAGAATGAGGGTAATGAAATTAACCAAAAAGATATTGTGGCTAGCAAACCAAATTACATTAAAATCAAATTCATAAAATCAATCAATGCCAAATTGGCAAATAGTGATATGCAAATTTTGATCAAGTCAAACTAGCCAATAACGAGTAGAAATGCGTCAATGCCAAAATGATAGACTATATCACCCAGTTCTTATACACGCCAAGATAGAAGGTAATATACTAAAATTAAAGGGGATCTAGCAGATAAACTAACCAATATCTTTTACAATGAAAGCTTGGATCCCGCGGTGAACCTCCAAGATATTAAATAGTAATAATTAGAACTACAAGTGGTAGACTATCCATTTTTTACAATAAAATCAAATTTCTGATCTGTAAAAATCTTTACTGAAATAATTGCATTGATTTAATGATAATAACTAGAAATCATTGGAATTGGCATTATTTGAGGAATTTTCTGTAAGAGACCTGCCTATCTCTACTTCTGTTTTTATGCTAAATGATAAGGGTTTGTAATTTTTTCGTATTTTCTCATAGATTGCCAGTCAAGAAATCAAATACAAGAAAATTACAAACCCTTATCATTTAGCATAAAAACAGAAGTAGAGACAGGCAGGTCTCTTACAGTGGTATCAGAGCGGTTTCCTGCCATCCTGTGTGGGAAATAAATTTTATGAGCAAAAAGAAACTTCTCAGAATTTAGGGTTTGGAAATTTTTCTGGAAATTGCGGACATTGTTTAGGTTCTCAGAGTATCAAGTTTACTGATCAGATCATTAGGGTTTGATAAACTTCAGAATAATTATAAGGGAGACATTGTTGTCTCTAAGGCACTCAGATTTAAAGATTAAGACAATGAAATTTTGAAAGAGCCGTCAATATCTTGAAATCACAAAAAGACGAATTTTTATTTAAGGTGGTTGCATCGATTTGGACTCTTCCAAATTATTTCCGCCGTTTTTTTTAAGGAGTCTGTATTGCTTGAAGGGGCCGATATAACATTATTTGATAATCTCATCATTCCGCCAGTCACTACTGAGAATGCCGATACTCATAAAAGACAAAACAAGGAGTCAGGACCTGCTGGTGTGCGTACGTCTATTTTTTTGGAGCATATCGCTAAAGACAAATACGTGAAGAATAAAATAAAGGGAGCTCCCGTACAAGCTAAATCGTGGATTTCTAATAAACTCTGCCGGCAGTTGAAAGGAGTTTATATCATTGAGGAAGAGCAACATATCGTTTGCAAAGGCCCGATAAAAAATATTTTTGAAGATTGTGGTTAGTAGCTGAAGAGAATGATCGACGCATGAGACAAGACGGGTCTAGAGCAAGTCGTCATCTACAGGAAAAAAAATTAAAAAAATACGAAATTGGAGAAGAAGCTCAAACAAGACAAAGTGCATGACTTTATGCGGAAGAAAATCGCATGACAAGAGGAGCCAGATCAATATTTCATTGAGGAATAAAATAATCGGCAGCTGGAAGAAATCGATTAAGTTTGGGACGCCAGTCAAAGATAAATAAAATCAAATCTTGAATAAGACAAGGTTAATTCTCCTTTAATCGCATCATGAGGGTATCGGGAGCTGCTTAATGTGCTTTCATATTATATTGGGGACGACTTCATAACTAGATGATTCGTGGACTCTTTGGCATAAGTGGCGCAGCTTTCTAGGAGTCGACTTTGGTGTTGGGAGGCTTTGAACATTCCGTCTATGCTTAGAAGGGAGTCGCAAGACATCTAGGAGTGACGTGGAGTCAGAGAAAAGACAAATTTGGACTCTAAAGAACTCTAAGTAATTCGATTTCAGTATTTCCGCCATCTGTGCATATAGGCATGACATCATGAGAAGATGACTTGGAGATTACAACTGAGGAAACATAGCACTGCCATCTTAAAGAGGAATCAATCACTTCTAAGGAAGTTCTTGCAGCCATCGATTGTATCAGATTTTTAAGTGACCACTGCATCTATGAGGAGGAATCGTGGCTACCCATTGATAGCAATTTCATTGAAGAAGAACGATTAGCTGAGTGAAGACGTGGAGCACTCTCATTCGGTCATCAGTCATTTCCAGAGTGTAAACAGATTGAACAAGGAGTTGGGATTACACTTCAAGTTTTTGTCATAAGGCTTTTTGCTGTAGTTGTTGGTTGGAGATAAGTCTGAATGGTCTTGATTTTGTATCCCAATAGTCTCTCATAAATACTGTAATCATTTGGACTTCATAATATCATCCAAGAGGAATTTTGAGCCTGCACATGAGTTATTTGACGAAATGCCACCTTGTTGTAACTTAACATATACACTCAATTTCATTCATCTATTGCATTGCGAAGTTATAAAAAATATCTGCACTACAGTTTAGTTGCATTTGAAGGGCATTGGCATTATAGTTAGGCCAGTATTTCCATGTACAGGTCATATTATAATTTATGAGTCTGAGAATAGAAAATATTTTGAATTTTTGAGTATTGGGAAAGTTTGAACAGAAAGTGAGTGCATTAAGCTTGAGTACCTTTTGAAAGCTGGAAGAAAATTGTTTGATGAAATTCTTGAAACATTAAACAGCAGATTGAGTGCAAATCAGCTACATATAGCAGGTGTAGAAATGGTTACATCAATGGCTGCCTATAGCCGGTATAGAACTAAAGATGGAAGACTGTTACCTACCTTTCTTCCTGCTCTACCACAGAAGGAAAAGTCTATGCAGGAACTCATGGCAGAACTCGCGCAAGCTTTTCAGGACTATGACAAGAGTGTGACAAAGCTTCTACAACGTCCAGAAATTTTTGATTCTTTGTTTGCAAAGAAAAAGAAATCAAGTACTAATGCAAAGAATCTTACCAGTACTCAGGTAAAGGAAAGGAGGATGAAACTAGAGGAGAATGTTGGTACTCTCAACACCCAAGAAGTTGTTATCAGTCATGCTAACAATTCTGATTTTGATAACAGCAGTCTTTTCCTTGAGCATAACAACAGGTTAGGTGTCATGGCCAGTGCGGAAAATGTTGTGGAAGAAACTTTGAATGTTGACACGCAAAATATGGATGTCAAGCATGAAGATTACACAGAAAAGGTGACCAATAACGGATCTGATTTACATGACAACAGTAGTAAAATTTTGCATCAGCTTGAGACAGCAGGGGATACACATGTGCAAGATGCTACTATTGAGTTGTTACATGAAAGTACTCAGGAATTGGGTACTAATGATGCATTGTATCTTGAGGATTCATGTCATGGTGAGTTTGATTTTCCAAACCAGACCTTAGAAAACAAGCTAGAAGGTTCAAGTGTTGGCATAGAATCCCAAGATCATGAGTTGGATGGTGATATAGCTGCATTGGAAGTGGAAGTGTGTGAAGATACTGTCATATCAGCAGCTTCTACCTTATCAGTTGAGCCATCCTTTGAGGTACATAGCAGCAGTACCTTAGATGTTGAGGTGTGCATGGATGAAAGCACACATGATGCTGCTTATCATGTAGTGAGTGATGACGAATCAGCCTCATATCATAGTGCAGATTGTGAACCGGAAAACTTGTATGGGGGTCATAAGCTACAAAGTCCTCATCATTTGGTTGGGCAACTAAAAGTGAATGACAATATGATTGCCACAACCATTGAGCATTTTTATGTTGCTCGTCAGATGTTGGCTACCTATGGTTGGAGTACTCCTTTGACAGATGAGCACGGTGATAGTGGTTTTTCCCTTGCAGAGATACATGCACTTTGAGAAGCAATTGGAATGATGAAACAAAATTACCTAAAACTACTTGCGGACAGGGATTTTCTTCTCGAGTGGGATTGCATTTATTATGATGCATTGAAGGGAAAGGAGGAGCAGGTCGATGAGCTCACTTATGAGCTTGAGGTGACTATGGACTCATTGAAGAGCAGTCAATTGGCCCTTCAAGAGTCACAGTCACGGTTAGGGGAGCTTACCGTGGAGTTGAGTTTGGCACAGTCTCCACTAGCGGAAAATATAGTACAGTTACATACAGAGGAAGTTGATGAGGATCTTATATCCACGGGTTGTAGTGAGGATGTGGTTACATCTATCACAAATATTGGTGCAGTTGGTTCTGATGGGATGAGTGTTTTGGTTGAGAGCTCTTGTGATGAGATAGTTGATTTTTCTGAGAGCTGTGTGACAGATCACGTCACTACTCCATCGTCGTCACAGGAGATATGTGGGGCATCATCCAGTATGGAGATTTGTACTTATGTTATTTGTTTTCCTCACCTAGAAGCAACTCAGTCACTTCATCCCATGCAACTGATTTGTTTCCCCAGGACTATGATGGTCAGCCATTGACAGAGGTGGGAGCATTTTATCTTGATTGCATAGTGAGGAGTGTTCATCACTTCTCCTTTGGTCCACACACAGAGGATTTGATGATGCATCGGTGTGGATTGGCTTTAGAGTTATACCATCCGTTGTGGGATGGGTATTCACCATCTTCAAAAGATGGGATTAGCGGCTGCAAGCGCCAGACTCAGCTGTTTGTGGGGGATTACTCGCAGGGACAGCTGTCAGTTTTATATCATGCTGATATGTATCCAACAGGGTTTGCTACTTCTATGTCACAAAGTTTTCTTATGGGTACATGGTTACCGGATGACTATGGGGTCAGTTGGCATAATGGCTTGGTCAGTTATCACATCCACGAGGGTTTAGCAGAGGACAGGGAGAGATTTGGTGTAGCAGATGCTTCTAGAAGTTCTTATCTCCGCATGACAGATGGATGTGAATTCAGATTGTATTGGGATCCAGGTGGTGACAGTTTTGGCACCGAGTATTGGATGGGTCCCATTGGGTTACTTCACCATTCCCAGCATGGTGAAGTTGGAGGCAGTAGAGCACAGTGGAAGCCTGAGGATGACAGACATGACAAACTTTCACTCTGGGTTTGGGATCCAGGGATAGCTTGCGCAGTTGTATTTTTGTTGATGCTACGGGAGACAGTTAGAGATGTGTGGGACACTTCACAGTTCTTCTTTTGGGCCTTTTGGGGAGTTGGGTTCTTTTGCAGTAGAGATTGCTTGAGGACAAGCAATTTCAAGGAGGGCGGACTGTAATGTCCCCAATTTTGCGAGCATCAAAGTTCGGTGGATTTAGCCTATTCCCAGCCCTCGTAGGCTACTATGTCTGGTTAGAGGGTCTCTTTTGGCGATGATTAGAGGAATCTCTCCTTCAGCGTCTCGTGTGGGTTCAAGCTTAGCCATCAGTTGATTCAATTTCATATACTTACTATTTATAGTAAGTCAACCGACAAGCAATTCTATTTATAGCAGGGCACCTGAAGTTCACATGTTGGTAGTGTTGATTCCCAAATTCAGTTGAGTTGGTGAAATAAGGAGTTTTGCCTAAGTTATAACATTTAATTATTATTAAAGGTGACTTTAATAATAATTAATATTTTAATATTATATTATAACATTATATTTGCACTTTATGACTTGAGGGTCCATTCATCATTAAAAAGGGGGCCATTTTAATTAATTACTTGGGCGCCAATTTCAAGGATATATTTTAATATTCCAAAGTGCAAACATTTTATTTTTAAAATGTTTTAAAAGGAAAAATGGAGGGAATCAGCCTATTATCTTTTATCCCACATTGGTGAGAAAAGTGTATGAGCTCCTCCAGGAAAAGTATAAAAGAATCTTAAGGGGCTCATTTGAAAAACATCCAGAATTGATTATTTGATATTTGTTTGATAATTTCTCATTGGCGTTTGGGGAAGGGAGCCCGAGGGTTTCTGCCAGCGTATCGGCTTTGGAGAACGAAAACTCTCCATTGTATCAGCATTATGAGGTTGTGGAATATCAGCTAAAGGTGCTCACTGTTGGCTAACAAATATAATATTAAAATATTAATTATTATTAAAGTCACCTTTAATAATAATTAAATGTTATAACTTAGGCAAAACTCCTTATTTCACCAACTCAACTGAATTTGGGAATCAACACTACCAACATGTGAACTTCAGGTGCCCTGCTATAAATAGAATTGCTTGTCGGCTGACTTACTATAAATAGTAAGTATATGAAATTGAATCAACTGATGGCTAAGCTTGAACCCACACGAGACGCTAAAGGAGAGATTCCTCTGATCATCACCAAAAGAGACCCTCTAACCAGACATAGTAGCCTACGAGGGCCAAGAATAGGCTAAATCCACCGAACTCTGATGCTCACAAAATTGGGGACATTACATTTTCGATGCAAACACTATAAAAAGAAAACATAATACAACAAGCACGGACTCTCTTCCAAGAAGGGATGCAAAGGAAGAATAGAAGGGATGCTTCCCTTAATGTCTCATAGGACCCAAACTGAAAACAAGTTCTGTGGAGCAAATGTATTTGTTCTGTTTTTATCAATATAAAGGGAGCTGCCCCCATGGCAACACTTATCAATCAAAAAAAAAAACTAGAAATCATCGGAAACAACACTCAAACTAAAAATATTGGTTTCAAGCTACTTGTTGATAATAAGAATATATAATGATACCTGCAAGAAGGACATGGCTGATTGGAAACAAATATATGCTGATCATAAAAACATGCAGCTCCAAAAGTTACTAATTTTGATTGATTTTGATTGCCAAAGTGATAAGGCCCAGCCTAGTAATGATATAGCCTACTAAGTGATTCTACGGCCTACTAAAGAGGAGTATAGACTAGGTAAAGTCCGTTGAAACCTGCAAGGTTTTTCTTCAAAATGTACAGCTCAAAAAGAGACACAAAAGGTTATGAATGGTCCAAGGAAACCCTAATGCCAATGCCCAAAGTTAAATGGCCAAGATGAAAGAATTAGGTACAGCCCAGAACAAAAGTATGGCCAGCGAACAAAAATAAGTTTTTAACTCCAAAATGTACAGAAAGGTCAATGACTGAAAATATCTGATAAAATAACAAACCTAATTTTGGACACTGTCTGTAAGATAATGATCGTGCAATGGTACAGCCTGATTAGTATAGTACATCCAAAACAAAGGTTCTCCATTGATTTCAATGCCCAATCTACATTCATTCATCAGCCAAAGTTAACAACCTTATTATTGTTGTTGTACGCCTAGGAAAAAAGGTATGGCCTAACTTTAATCACTACGAACTGCAATATTACCTCAAAATGGTCCGGCTTACATATGGATTGAATCTCACCAAAATACTAAAAATAACAGCAATATTATTATATCATCATCAACCCAAACTAAAACCATTAACTAAAGGAAACGACATAATACCAGAAAATCACTAAAAACTTCACACCAAAATCAAGAACCCAGAAAACCAAGATCAGTTAGAGCACAATGGCAATCCCTATGTGGAACTACACTAAAAGGCTAGGAGGGTTTTTGTCCTCAAAACCAACACTCCAAAGGGCTTTTGTCCGCAAGAGATGAAAGAACTCACCTTCATTCATTGGAAAATAAAATTGTTTGAATGAGCAAGAAGAACATTTTTTTAAATATTCCTCCCTTTTATAACTTTTTCAACAGAAGTAATATAATACTATATTTTTTATTTCATATTCCCTCAAAGTTATAAAAATAACAAAGTCTTTGTTTTCACTCACTTTTAGGGCCCATGGCACTTTATAATACACTTATAATGACCTTGTTAAATAATTAAATATAAGTTGTTATTTAAATTATAATATAAGTTACTTTTCAACAACTTAATTTGATTATTTAATTGTTTTCCCTTTTCCACCGTCCCATTAGCCTATGGGAAAAATTGAGAAAAATAAGCCAAGGGTCTTCATTAAACTTACACTAGAGAAGGGGACATGACAACTTAGCCTAGCAAATTATCTAAATATGCCTACCACCATGAGAAATAGATCATGGAATGACAAATAAAGAGAAGGATTCAAAAGCGGAAAAGAATCACCAAAAGGAAGAGGACTTTCTCCTTTCTGGTTCAGAGGAAGGACACAACCAAACTTCTCTTTCAAATCTCCTATAAGAATACCTAAATCATATGAAGTGGATTTCTCAAAACCAATGAAACCCAACAAAGAATAGATGGAGAATAAGTTTGGAACCTCAAGACCAAATTCCAAATCTAGTGAAGAGAGAAGATTTAGGATTAATAGACCGTAGTGAAGGTTCTTCACCTTGACCTTCTATAGTACTAAATTTTCAAGAGACAAACCCAAAAATTGGTTCGAAGAAAGGTACAAAATAGAAGGCATTGAAGAAGACCCGGAACAATTTGAAGAAGTTTATGAAGAAGAACTAGCATTCTTCCTAGAAGGAGAATTCTAGATTCTCAACCCATCCAACTACAAATTGGTATGCCCAATTCATAGCACAAATAGATATGGATGCTTCTCTTTCTTTTTGCAAAGGTCCTATTATTAAAAACTAGGAGACACTAGATAAAAAACATGTATATAAGTTGATTGATATGCAAGGTAATAGGTTTGAATGTAATAAATATCAAAACCAAGAAACAATGATCATCCAAGGAAGAAAAACTATATGTGATTTCTTTGATCAAAATTTCCTAAGGATGAACCAACAAGTACAATTCCATATCCTCAAAGGAGGACTTGTCCCCAATACACCAAGTCATCTAGAGAGGCTTCTCATGACCTCAAGAGAATAGGTGTTGCCGACATCTCTATAGTCAATACCCATTCACCTTCACAATAGCCTCCAACTTTACAAATTCCTTGAAGTGGTAAAGCGGCCATTCTAGACCTAGGAAATCAAGACCAATTGTGTTCATACTAAATTTTTGTACCAATTTATTAAAGAAATAGGACCTCCTACCATTCATGAGGACAACCAAAGAATTAACTATCAATAGAATCATACAAAGAAGACTACCTTGAGAATTTTTATTTCATATCCACTTACAAAGAAACAAAAATGACACGAGCTAGAATATACAACACAATTATTAGAGCACGTCTATTTAGACTTGTTAGTGGAGATGATCTTTCAAGCAAAATGTAAGACATGATGGCCCCACCAATACATTGGTCTCCATCTTCCTCAAACAATAATAGCATCTCTTTATAAAAAGTAACTTTTGTAAAGGGGTGGATGTAAGAGTCAATGTCAATAGAGATTCTAATATACCTCACACTCCACTTAAATGGCTACCTAGGTTTGTTAATAATTTTTCTTTTACCTCTATAGGTCAAAATGTATCTATACATAAGACTTTGAGGCTAATTGGGGATTAATCGGAAGTCTTAGGCTTGAACCTAAGCTTCAAGGCTTTATTACAAATAGAAGATTAAGACACATTTTCTCTTGTGATTCAAATGTAGCTTTAGGTTTTGTAAAAGGAGTGTTGGAAGATATGGGTCTGGATGTGATAACAGGCGAAAGGAAGCTATTAGAGATTTTGTCTCCAATCTAGCAATGTTTGTTCTTGATGCTGATCTCAAAATATGCCTATTGATGCTTTATCTCCCTAATCAGTTTGGGGATATGGATGTGGCAAAGAACAAAGATGGATTCTGGTTACCAAGGAAGGTGATTGCATAGGGATTGGATGGTGCTAAATCTATGAATTTGCTAGCACTGAAGAAGGCAAGTCATGAACAGCTTGAAGTTATGCATTGGGGGCTAGGTGTTTCAAATGCATTATGTAATGATGTTGGTAAGGTTCTTGCAGGGTTGCATGTATTACACAAGAATGGATGAGTGGAGGTAGGCAATGGGTACATGATTCCAGTCTTCTATAGTGGTTCAATACATAGGGCAGGCGACTGCAAGGAGGTGTGTTTTGGCATCCACTTTCCCTCTCTAGTGGGTGCCTACCAAGGAAAGCAAGTTTTAAAGGTGCTTCTGGAGTTACAGAATAGGTAGAAGTGTTCATCAAGGCGAGAGATGTTGCTAAAGTGGGGAGTGAGTGCTAGGGTCTAGTGTAAGGATAGCGCAAGTCATAGGTTTTTCTTTTTTCTCTGGATATAGTCAGTTTTTTTTATTTTGGCTATTTTTCTGCAGCTCTTGTATCAGTAGTATGGCTGCTATAGTCTCAATTTGTATGTTTCTTAATTTCCTTTTGGCAATGTAGTGTTGCAATTTTGCTTGCTTTTACAAGCTGATATTGCAAGATGATAACTCTATTATTATGACTTGATGGTTTGATGTTTAAGGGTGGAGCCCCAAATAAATTATCCAAAAAACAATAATGTCAATCCATATTGATCATTATCAAAAAAGCTCCGGCAACAGAAGGAAACCAAAATATCTGAAAATATAAATGTTATTTCCCAAAAAGAATTTTAAGCGAAGTCCTAAAGAATCTTACTCGAAATTGTGCAGGAGAATACCTCAAAGAGAATCTCATCAGGCAAAGTCTGATGAATAAGTGCTGGATCAGAAAAAGGATGATTGCTTAAGCTTCCAAAAGCAGAAACAGGTCGAATTCGTGTCCCATACAGACCTATATTGTGCAGCATTAGAAGTGCAAAACAATATGAATATTTTTGCAAAATTAAATAATTCCACAAATTCGTAGTAGAATGAAAAGGTATAATACAGTCATTAGTACTGCAATAAACATAAAAGAAACTTTATGCTGTGTAATAATTGTTAATTCTAATGTTAATGTTTTGCCTTTATAGTATTATAAACTAGAAAAAATCACCAAAACTTACAGTTAAGGGGTTAAACAACATTATGGTTTGAGAAATCCAAGGCATGTTACCCAAGGTCCCAGATAATTGTTGTACCCATATCAAATTTTCATATTGTGTCAACTTTCAACTAAAAACTTTGATGTTTTTCCAGGTGCAAGTCATGTTTCAAACCTTGTCTTGTTTTCTTCATCTTGAGTGCGATTATCATCTTTGTTGTCCTTTCCTAAATATTCACTGATCATGGAACAAAGTTTTGTGAATTTGTCAATGAAAAAAAGAATTTCTTGGTGAAGAAATTTGTTAATCTGGAGACTAATCATGTACCTAATACTAGAAAAAGGGTTCAAGTTCCAAAGAATCTTACTTACATAAGTGCACAATTGTGCAAAGAAGAATTTCATATTTTCAAAAAATTGTTAGAATATGAGGAGGTGTGTGCATCTGAAAGACTAAAAGAGGATTCCCTACTTCACATTTGAAAGTGACTTTCATGTATAGGCTTGTGCTTGGCTGAAAGAGATGAATTTCAAAATCATAAAATTGCTAATACAAGTGTTCATGTGTGTGCTTGGTAAGGGGATCCGGATTTTTGATTGAAAGTTTGAAGTCCATAACAATGTTGAGATGCACGACTCAACAAAGAAATTTTACTTTGAAAACTAAATGACAAATCTGCTATATAAGGTGTGACCTTCAATATGGAAAGTTTCAAAGTGTAGGGTGTGTTTATAAGGACACACCTAATTGAGGTAAAACAATTTCAGGTTGTAAATTCAAAATCATTTGTTCAAGCACACATGTGATAATTGTTGGTGTTTTATTTTGTCACTTTTGTGACGACATAAAATAGAATAGTCGATGAGGAAAACATCTCTTTGAATTCGTCTAGGAAGTTCCTTGATTTAATCTACTCTAAAATTTAAAACAAAAACCAACCTGCTAATATGAACATTGTACAATCTGTTCTTTGGGGTTTTGCATAAGGATTAAATGACTAAGAAAACTTGACCTACTTGTTTTCGATCTCAAAGGGTAGAGCACAAGACTTTGAATAACTCCTATTCCCACCAATGAATTTTCTCAATTTATGACAGCTAAAATGTAAACAAAAATACTAAAACAAAGATCTTTAGAGTTGTACCAACAATTGATTTGATCTTGAAGAAAACATGACACATTCAAATAAAAATGCCTAGAAGAAGATGGATGAAGACAATTAATTATCAAAAAAAAAATTCAAAACTACTTCATGGATTCAAACACGGATGTCACACAAAGTTAACACAAATCTTTTTATTAATTGGATTCTTCCTTAAAGGATTACAACACTTGGGATTGGGATTGGGATTGAATGGAAATATTGGCAGCATAAGCAAGATTCAACTTCATATTCTTGAAACAAAAATACTTTAAACAATTTAATCTAAATTAGAACTTGAATGACAATTTCTATAAAATATTTGGTATCAACTCTCATTATAATTTATGCATAAATGACACATACATAACCTTCCAGCTACAACTTCTTGAAGCTTCAAAAATTATTGTTTTGAAAGCAGTTCCATCCTCATCTTCTAGAAATAATATTAAATATTACGTTCTTTCTATTTTTTTTTCTCATTTTGAGCATCCATTTGAATCAAGGGCTTTGATCTTCTAAGTTTGTCTTTAAATGCTTTAAATGATCCTCATCTCATCTGAAAATAATAAAATATCAATAACTTTATCTTGGGCATCCCTTTGAATGGAGTGATCAAACTCATCGCTTTTTCTCTTTTATTTCATTTTATTTGATTTCCATCTTTCACTTGGGACCATATAATAACTTGGGCACCACTTTTGCTTTGCTTCCCACTTCCTTTTGACAATGAAAACATTCTATTTTGGTGCATGATGGAGTTTAGGCACCCATTTGATTTTTTTTGGAGCTTTTGGAGGTTTTATGCCACTAATGCCAAGTTATGAAAACTAGCAAAGTTGGCACTCAGTGGAACTTGTGGAGGTTTTTCCCATCAATGCCAAGTTGTGAGAACAAACAAAGTTAGCACTTAATAGATATTTCTCCACTTGACGCCAAAAAGTGGAACTTGAGAAGGTTTTTGCCATCAACACCAAGTTGTGAAAGCTAACAAAGTTGGTGCTCAGTGGAACTTTCTCCACTTGATGCCAAAAAGTGGAACTCGTGGAGGTTTTTGTTATCAATGCCAATTTTGGAATGATTAACTCACAACTTTGAATTTTATTTTAAATTTATTCCATATTTCATTTTCTAACACTAACTTTAATAAAAAAATCATTTTTCATTGCCTTCCATCTTTCTAAATTCCATATTCATGTGATGAAGCTTGAAACTGCTATGGTAACTGTAATGTCCCCTTCTCGAGCATGATCTTCTCAGATGACCGTTGGCCTATTCTGGAGACCCGTAGGCTACTGGGACGGTTTGATTAGGGTTTCTTGTGTGGAGGTTGCGGTTGCTCGTGAATTGGTGATTGAACTGCGGATTCCTTCTGGGTTTTCTGTGAGCTTCGCAGTGATATGTTTCGCTTGGCATTCTGAGCACTTTCTGGAATTTACTATTTTTAGTAAATTCTATTTCTGGCAGTGGTCCTATTGGTCTCAGCACAGTTGACTTTCCTCTTTAGTTGACTCAATTGGTTTATTCAATTTTGGCCTTGGGATGCAGTTTCGGAGAGATAAGTTCATTTCACTTAAATAACATTATATTTTAATGTTATATTTCCCCCTTGGCCTAATCTCTTAACTTAATGTTGTTTTAAAAGGTGGTCTTTAAGGGGTGGCGCCATCATTGAGATTATTTTATAATTATTAAGGTTGAATTAAAACCTTAAGTTGGACGCCAATATTGAAGTGATGAATTTAATTAAAGTCAAAGTTGAAGCTTTGAAGAAAGTTCGCCCTTTCTTGGAGGGAAAAGGAATTAGGGTTTCTTGAAGCTTCTGGAAAGGTCTTCGCAAATTATAAAAAGGCATCTTGGGTCTTCACTTGGGTATCTTTTGTCTACAGGAATGTTATGCTGCCAGATTGGCTTTGGGATTGCTTCGAGGAATGAAGGCCGCCTAGCTTGGCTCTTCTTCTTGCTTGAAAGACAGCAACTAGTTGAGAGGTTTGAGTGTTATTGATTTGTCTTTTCAGTTATAGTTGGTTTCCTATCCTTCGTAGTTGAGTTTTATCATTTCCTGTCAATTCCAGAGTTGCTGGTCATGACTGCTGAATGTATATTTCTGCTCACAAGTCTCAAATCTTAAACATTCTCATTCTGGGTATTGTCTCATTGTGTTTCCCTGTTGGAGGCGCCCCTTCATGAATATTTGCAGATTTTAATACGAAGTTTATGATTTTATAATGCAAATTCGTCATTCCTTGAAGGCCGTACTTTCTGGAGTGCCTTGGGATTCGTGTCAGTAATTAATAACCACTTTTAGATGCCATTTCTTATTACTAAGTTAGGCGCCATCATTTTGAAGGTCTATTGCATCAGATTTGAGATCATTTGGGTGAGAAATGAGAGAGTTATGAGCATTTTGACAAGGATCTGTGTTGCTGGTTATATATTTTAAAGTGCAGGTCTGTCATAATCAGATTTGAGAAATCTGCATTCTCCTTCTTGGATTGGTGTTAGGAAATCATTAAAGGCTTTGTAAAAGATTCCTTGTTGTTGCAGCAATTTGAAGAGTTCTAATACTTGATCTTGCAGGCATTTAAATATTCATTGTAAACTGAACAGTAGTACTGTCAGCATTTCTCTCAGTCTTACTTTACATTCTGTATACGCAATTGTATTTCTTTATATCTCCGTCATATGGTAGCTTCCATTCCGTCTCGGGTTGGAAAGCACGTTCTTGACGTCGAGTACTTCAGCATTCTTGCTTATTTCCCTTATTAGCATTGTAATTCTTAGCACTCCACCATATGGTCGCCTCCTTTCCATACTGGATTGGGTAGCACATGCTTGGTGTTGAGTTTGTTTTCAATATTTGTAGCGTAGAAGATCCTCTGACCATATGTTCGTCCTTCGCAGACACATTCTTGGTTAGAGTTACCTTCAGTTGCATTTTGTTTAAGGCACTAACGCTCCTCTTGCCATATGACAGCCTCTCTCTTATTGAGATTGAGTGCACATTCTTGGCCACGAGTTATTTGTAATATGTTGGTTTGATTTATCTAACCCTAACAGGTGCTCTCTGCATTGTTGTGTACTTGGTAAAAATTGAAAAAAATTGGCTCGGAAT
>VDFB02217946.1:0-15734 GCA_007258455.2 Sequoia sempervirens
ATATATACATACATACATACATATATATATATATATAATATCAATTAAACAATCATTCAATTATCTCAGTAAGCAAACAAATTCACTTCCCTTAATTATCTACTTTATCTACTTACCTCAACCAATAATACTAACCAATACGTTTATTCAAATTTACTAATTTCAAAGACATTCTAAAGAGTCAATTTACATATTATTTGAATATCATTATAAAATCATTTAAAATAATAAAAGAAATCATACTATATAAAATACAATCAATTTCTAAATAATAGTAAATATGAATATAAACATATTTTGTGAATATCTAAATACAAATTACTTTCTAATAAAATCATGACATATGAGTTTAAATATATGTTTTATATTCAAATTACTCATCTTGTATTATATATGTATATTCATATGAATATAATAAAAATATATTCCATCTATTTTCTCTTAAAGAAAGGTTATAAATAAAATAAAAATCACATTTAAAATTATAAAAACATATGGTTTTCTTTCTAAAAACCTAAGGGCACTAATTACCTATTTATTTAATTATCCTAAAGCTAGGATGTTCTTCCTACACCTTGGAAGTAGCTTTACTATAAATAATAAATAAATAAATGAAAAGTAAACTAATAAACCATCTAATAAGAAAAGTCTACATAAGGAAGTTATACGTGGCTCCCTAAAAGAAGCCCCTCACTATGCTAAGTTTACCTTGACTTTGAAATACTAATAAAGATACACTTCCCTATGCATACCTTGAATTATCTATATAATCACATAAAGTGCAAACATAAATAACATTAGGAATATATATGCAGGCCATCGAATTCTCCCCTATACATAATTTAATAAATCAGATCAGACGTGCGTACCCTCCCTTCTAATGGTAGGAGAACTGATGTAAAAAGGAAGACAATTATTGTATGGACGGAGGAATGCACTGGGCACGACCTTTATAGAGAAGCTTCCGAGGAAGATGGTATTGCCATGGTAAACGTGAGTGCAAGGTTCAAATTCTAAGATGCA
Source organism: Sequoia sempervirens (assembly GCA_007258455.2). NCBI lineage: Eukaryota > Viridiplantae > Streptophyta > Pinopsida > Cupressales > Cupressaceae > Sequoia > Sequoia sempervirens. The sequence continues at coordinate 1,024 of VDFB02217946.1, forward strand.
TACTGAAATCATGCATGCAGAGAAACCACACCAAAGCAGAACGATATGACTACCAATTACAGATGCTAAGTGAATCATAGCCAGAAGCTTAAGAACATGACACATAACCGTGTTCTCTTGAAAGGCTCTATATATCTATGGCACTGGTTATCACTAAAAAACCACCAACACTAAATATACTTATAGAGCTAAGGGGCCTATAGAATAAATCACACCAGAAGAAGGAACAAGGATTGATTTGATGGAAAGGCTTGTAACTCTTAAGCAAATGCAAATCATCATGCAGGTTAAGTGGATGGGGTGGCACACACATCTCATTAGTAATATCTATGACACTTACAAAGGAGAGTTGATCATTTAGGAGACATGGAAATAGGCTCATAGCTTGAGAATCAATAAACAATATACTGCATGCCAGGTTTAGCTATGGCCTTAAGGAGGAATTCGTAGAAAAATAATATCATCCTACACAAAAGATATATGCGACAATTACCAAGCATGGAGAATCAAACCCCCTAGGGAACCAAATGTGAATCATACTATATTGTTAAGATTACAATGGCTAAGGGACGTTTGGTACGAACTCTGTAGCCTAAAGGGAACAATTATGCAGCTAGAATATGTGACTTTCAAGATATCATTATGCATGCAATAACAGAATTAAGAGACAACTACAAATCGAATATCTAAGAATAGAATTCGCAATCAACGATTGCAACAAAAATAAGACTATTGAACCCCATAATAGCAACAGTCAAAAGTCAAACTGATAAATTGACACCAAGCAACCAATTGGGTTTCATGAAAACGAAATACATACAAGAAATTGATAACTAACCTCGAATCCAACGCTTATTGATGGAAATGGTGATCAAGATCGACCTCTTACCCTATCTCCTAACTAGTCCCCATTCTCCAAACATTAACTTCTTTTCAATTCTAATGACTATCTTATTTTTTGTACCGGGAAATATTACAATGTTTTTCTAATAGTTCTCTTACAATTTCCACATTTACTCTATAATACTCAATGGTAGATAATGCGACTATTGTTATAAAATTTCTCTATTTTCTAGCAGACTACAATGAAGGTGGGCATCAAAGTAAAATGAAAAGAATGGCAGCTCAATGAATATGCAAATGTATATAGGGAAAAGGAAAAATAAATTGTGTGGCGATTCAAAATCTATAGTGTCGTCTTTGTAAAGATTTGAAGTGAAATCAATTAGAGGGCTTTGAGGGGGCTAATTGTAAAAAATGTGTATGACACCAAAGATTCACAAAGTGTAGATATGTGTCTACATATGTATATATGTATATGTGTGTGTGTGTGTATATATGTATATGTATACATATATTATGGTTTGGTGGTTGTGGAAGTGGTCACTTTGATACGCGAAAGGTGAATGGTAAGTGTTTGTTGCTATGGGGGTTAATGCATTTTGTTGTTGTAGTTTGATGGGGGCCGATGAAGTAGATACAATATTGAATGTACTAGTGTGGGAAAGTATACTTTGATTAAGTTACATTGTTCAAACAACTATTGTAATGTTATATATATATCTATATATATATATATCTATATATATATATTTATATATATGTATGTATGTATGTATTCTTTCTCTCTCATTTATTTCAGCTCTTTCCATAAGAAAATGTTTTTTTATGGTGGGTTGGACCTTCTATTGTCCATATCAAAAAAATTATGTGAGGATAATATATTTACTAGGTTGCATTATTGAAAGTGGCATTATTGTGTTGGTTTCATATCAGATCACTACCTTAGATGTGTGGTCCTTGCTAGTTTAATAGTAGATTGTAGTGAGAATGGCTCTTTTGACAATGCAATTTAATCAATGTGCTTCCTTGCACATTATGCAGAAAATGCGATGTGCATAGGGTGGAATTAAAAATTATGGAGAAACACAAAAATTATGGAACAACTATTATAGACAAAATCATATTGATGGTTTCGTTGATGAAAATCATGTTAGAAAATTCAAATGGATAAGAAACCCTCTACATATCCATATATACAATCCCTCCTATTTTAATTTTTGTGGTTCTTCACAAGTATGTGCAGGATCATGATAGGCCAAAAAGTGGCATTATTATGGGTATTTCTAGGGTATGTGGCTAACAAATTTTGTTTTACCCAAAAATTGATAAAATGAAAAGGATTTTTAGAGGATATTCTCATCTTTCCACCAATATAAATTATGTTTAATTTGAATTTAATAAATTATTATTATTCATTTTCTATTAGAATTACAACTAAAGTATTGATCGATAGGATAATTGAAAAACATCTATAGCTTTCAAACAGTATCACATTTTTTGAATCCAAAACATCATCACATTTTATGGTTCACATAATATAGGATTAAAAAAAGAAAAATTAAATTTCATGAAGTTTTGACCAAGTTAAGGTGGTCAGACATACAAGTTTTTTGTATTTTTTAAAAGTTGTAATAAAAATTCATAATTAACTACTTACTTGGAAAAAAATTACAAAAAAATATGCATCACATTCAGACATGAGTCCTCTACTTATATATAAAATCTTATAAAAATAATTATCATTTTATTATGGTTAGGGTGGTGGAGACACCTACTTTTTCCCTTGAAATTTAAGTACTACTGCATTGAAATTTCAAATTTTCACCAAATAGATATATATATATATATATATATATATATACAAACCTAGTAGTTTAGAAACTACATTCAATTTTCTATAGATTCTGTTCTTACATATTTTTAAAATAATATGGATAACTTATTCAAATTTTTATGTCAAGTTGCCTAACACTGATTTTTCTGATTTTTTTGCCACTTAAGGGCTTGTTTTTTCCATGATGATCCTGCACATATCCTCACTATTTTCCTTATAGTCTTGTTAGAATTTGTGTTTTTCTCTATAATATGTATATATCTATATATACATGTATATGTATGAATGTACATATATATATGTTTGTATATATATTTCTATGGGAAAGTATACTATAAAATGTGTGGGAAAATATATTGGTTGGGTTGGTTTGTTGAAATAGCCATTGTGGTGTTGGTTTGATAGTAGACTAGTGTAAAATTATTCAAATATAGAAGAGTTTCCTATAGTTGATAATGAGAATGTGGAGCTTGTCTCTTCAACAAAAGATATTCATACATGTTGCTTATTGGTGAATAAGTATTGCACAAAAAATTATGGAACTAGAATTTACAACGCAGTTGTTGCATAGAATGGTTGTGTTCTATTAATAACATGTTTCATGATATTCTTTTTCCCTCATCTGCTTGACACTTAGTAACTTTCATGATATTATTTTCCATTCATCTATTTGAAGCTGCCTGTGGAAGAGTATTTTATTGTTCTTGTAACAAGGATTGTTTTGTAATCTTTAAAATTTTGTAATCTTTAATGTGCTTAATTTGTTTGGATAGAAAATTTTATCATTCAGATATATTGATGTATATATAGATAAATACATACATGTGCATCTATGGATATATATATGTATGGATATATATATATATATATATATCTACTTAATTGTTTTTTCTAAAATGTCTAAAGAGAGGCAAAATTGAACCCATATATGTATTTAAGTATTTCTATTCTTGTTGTTCTATATTCCATTGTTTCTATTAAGAAAGATGAATGAGCAAGTAGCAATTTATACAAATGCTTGCATATAGGTTTTTATACAAATATAGGAAGAAGATTGTATGCATTCTAAGTTCTCCATGACTTGGTATTGAATGTTGGAATATATTAATTTTTTTATTTTTTACTATGGTATAGAGTTGTCAATGAGTCAACTACGGTTGGAAGATTCCTTTCCTTTAAAGGATTCTACAACTATCTCTACAGAGTCGAGGTTCATGGATGGGTCTCTAGAGCCCCCAAAAATTGATTTGGTGATTTATTTGGTGTCAACTTGTACACTTGATGCTGTGGAGTTTGACTCTAAATATTCCATCCAATAGCCTATAGACTTTGATTCTGTAAGTTTTCCTTCCTCTTTCATTGTACCTACTGGAAGCTTTCTCTTATTATCTCCTACCTTTCTTGTTGTTGCTGCTTGATTGGAATTTAGGTGTATGCATATATAGTTGGCCCTAGTAGAGGATATAGATATGAAAGTAGAGATGCACTGATATTTTAGAGGATATAGATATGAAAGTAGACATGCATTGATCTTTTTGAGCACATAATAATGTATCTCTTTGCAGCCTCCATTTTCCTTGCTCATTTTATCAATTTGGTGTGATGATCTGCATTTTTCTTGATTGCACTTGTGTTTGTAGGCTACAAGTAAATATCTAACTTTGAATGTATTTGTAATTCATTCTATCAATGTTGGCGATGTTGTTCCCTCTCTGGTCCTTCAACTTTTGTCCTTCAAAAGATGTTTTTTTCATCAAGGGAAGGTTGAGTGATATAAGGTTGTCATGTCTGATGGCCACCATTTGCAAATAGGAACTCTGCCTTCCAAATGCAATGATATGTTGTGATGAGGGAGCAAACCTAAGACACAAAAACTGATGCAAACAACCAAAGAAATTTTATTATTGTTCAGAAAGGAAAATCTAACATGCAGAGGATCTCAAATCCTCAAGCTCTACAATATATGCAAATTATAGAAAATTACAGAAACTACATAAATTCCCCTTTTGTAGCATGCAAACTCTTTTCCCCAAAAAGCTACCCAAAAATAAGAAACTAGCCCATAAATAGTCCTTTTTTAGTATAAATAAATAAATTGAGTTATGAGTTTTGGCAGTTTGGCGCTAAAAATTACAATTTGAAATTCAAAAATTGAGTCCTAATTCAAAAATTGATAATTTTCCAAAAATTGACCAATTTTCGAAAGCCATAACTTTTCATCCGAGACTCCATTTTTTGAACCGTTTGAACCATTGGAAATGTCTCAGAGTGAAGAACATGCTAAGAACCTGATCTATTATTTTTTATGATTTTTGGGCCCGTACTCGTACAGGACCATTTAATGCCTCAAATTGGACTTGGAAGGTTGTTTAGGGAAAAAAGCAGAAACTGAAACTTGAATAATTTTCAAACCATGAATGATCTTGGCCTGATTCTTTCACCAAAGTGCTTATTTTTCCATATTTTACCTTCCCATAAATTTATTTCTTCCCATGCCTTCAAATTCACACTTGTTAAAAATAGCAATTGAGCAGAAAAAATAAAAAAGCAGTTCTAAAAGTTGGGAACTCGTATTCGATGAAAAGGGTATCAAGAAATGAAAAAAAAGATACAAAAAGAAAACAATAGGAACATAAACGGAAAGCATATTTTTGGGTGATACAATATTTCCCTTATGCCATTGGATGCTCCTGCATCATGCTGTTTACAAGATCCTTGAAAATAAGATCCCTTGTATGTTTAAAAGATTGCATCTAAAGGAATATCCAAGATTCGAGGTGGGTTGTGTTGTTTGTTGTCTATTCTAAATAATTATCTTTTTCATTTTTGCCTCATATAATTTGTCAAATACATTGTTTTGCTTCCTTTCCAGGGCCTTAATCATATCCAACTTAGTTATAATTATGCCTAATTGTCAAATTATTGGGACCCCTTGGTATTTGTTCAAGTAGCAAGAAGAGAAAATTTTGGCACCTGACTCACCTTCCCCTTCTAACGGGCCCCTAAATTTGGTCTGTAGGTGTCCCCTAAAAAACAAAACATTCCTCCAAAGGTCAGCCCTATTAAAGCTTTGAACATTTATCAAAAATTTTGGACAATGAAAGGGTGTGTAACACATATTAGGAAAATGCATCATTTTCATAAACAAAGAGGTGAAGGTCAATTGTTTAGTTTTGAAATTATAGATGTGGACGGGAAAAAAATACGTATTACTTGTTTTGATGATATTGTTGAATTACATTATAGTCAAGTTGAGGTGGGGTTTACTTATTTAACATCGAGGGGATTGGTTAAGGAAGCAAATAAAAGATTCAATAAATTAAATAGTAATCTTGAGATTGTTTTGGATGAAAAATCAACAATAAAACAATCTGAAGATGAGATTCCTATCCCAAAAAAAGAAATTCTTTTGTGCCAATTAGTGAAATAAGCAACTATAGTGATAACAACTTTGTTGATATTATTGGCATTGTACTAGTGCATGTTGGGTACATTTCAACTGTTCGTAGGAGAAATGGATCTGAAACAATATGACGAACCATTAAACTATATGATGTCTCTGCTTCTCTCATTGATGTTAATTTGTGGAGCACATGCTAGCAAGAAAAAGGTGATACCTTGCACTATATGTATCTTTTTGGTGAACTAGTGAGTGTTGATGTCCGTAGTGGCCATATAGGCTACTTTAAAGGAAAACTTATCAACACATCAATAGGAACAGTCCTTGAAATTAACCCTTCTATTCCTGATGCAAACACTCTTAGACCCAAGGGGCCAATTAAAGTAGACCAACTAGCTTCAAATTATTCTGCACCTCATAGGTTGCATCCTTCAAATGATAGAATCACTATTGCATTTATCTTAAACAACTGCCTTCATTTGGGAGAAACAGTTGAAGCTATTTTCAAAAAAACCATTCAAATTGCAAAAATTGGGTCTTTTGGTTACCTTGCTTGCCCCTTGTTGGTTAATGGTAAAGAATGAAAAAGGAAATACACAGGCAGCCATGCTGATGTTTGGTTTTGTGATCATTGCTAGATGGAAATTGAGGAATGCAATTATTAGTATCTTCTACAATTAAAGCTGCAAGACCATTCAGGCAGCCTTTGGTATGTTACTTTTGATGAAGCTGCCACTAGATTGTTGTAGATGCTAGCAAAAGACCTCTATGCATTGTAGGACAACTCTGACTCTATAATAGATCATGTTGTTGTTATTAAAGGCCTTGTTTGTAAAGCGTATATCTTCACTTATTTTATTTGAAAAAAAATGTAAAATTCAGAGGAATGCTTGAAAACAATGATCGCCAAAGCAATGAAAGTTGATTTTGAAGAAGAGTGTAAACTATTGGTTGCAGACATAATGAAGATATCTACTAATATTACAGAAAAATGCTCCACTAGCAAGCCTACACTTTTACTGATCTTTTTTACTTCTAATCATTTCTCATAGCTTTGAATTTTAAATGTTGACTACAACATGCTAAGGCTTTTACTTAAGAAATATGGACACAATTTATACCTATGTTTGCATCTACATATTTGCAAATTTATTTCCTTGCCATATTTTTTATTATACCATGGTGCATCGATTTTTCTTTCATTCTTGCTTTTGAATATTTCAAATTAGTTGGATGGTTATATGATATGTTTACATAGATTAGAATTTGAAATACAACTGAACAATTTATTCCCACATATATTTCAAATATTTTCTATATGAGCAATACTTGACAATATATTTTAATATATATTAAATATTTTGTATATGGCTAATCATTAAGATTAAACTTCTTTATGTCACATTTAAAATCTGCATGAATCATATAAATTTTTTTCATTATGCTAAAATGAGAAGTGATAAATTATTTATTGCATTAGCTTAATGACATTTTATTTGATTTAAAGTTTCTTTGAATGCTAATGACTCTTGCTTCTTCATTTTCATTCACATACAAATCAAATCATATATATATATATATATATATATATATATATATATATATATATATACGTGCTTCTAGTTATAATGAATATTAAAAGTAGGATAGAGATAAACTTATGTCATGCCTAGGCCAATCTATATAATAGTTCACTTCCCAATTCAATATTCAAGCTATTATAAAGACATTACTATTTAAGAAAGGAAAGTGTGAAAAACCTATTAAAAAGACATTTACTATATAACAATTGCCTTAACAATTGTAAATTTATGATTTCTTTGCAGAGCTTATTCACCAATGAGGAACATTTAGGGAAACCATCTATTTAAGAGGTAAGGTCAGGCTGTTAGTAAAAGTTGTCAAGAAGACAAGTGATAAACAAAGGGCAAGAAGTATGTTTTTAGGTATATGTAGATGTATATGTATATGTACATGTATGTATATGTAGATATATGTATATGTGTATGTATATGTATATGTATATGTATATGTATATGTATATGTATATGTGTATGCAAGTGTATATCTATATGTATAATGTTGATGTATAGAATTCTCTGTATGTATTCCTCTCACACATATATAGTATTTTGTATATTCCATTTTTTCCTTTGGTTGCATTGCTCAATGCATGTAGAATGGTCAAAACCTCCCATACACTTCCAATGCTTCGTTGATTGGATGTTCGACAAGTGTTGTGTTTAGCAATCTTCACTATGTTTTAGATGTATTATTGATATAATTTTTTTTTCCTCTGTCTTTTTGGTTGGTTCATACACACCTAACCACATATATATATTGTCATAATTTTTTTTTCTAAATTCATTGTTTACTAGGTTATGGGTTTAACAACTCCCTTATTGTAGGGCTAGAGATCCTTCAGTGCAAAGAAAAGTTGTATGCTTGCCCCTTTTCTTTTTGCATGGTTACATACATTCCAAAACATACCAAAATTAGGTATTTCTATATAGTTATTCCTATACATTGTATGCTTTCAAACAAAACCTTTGTTGTTTCTTTCTTCTCTTCCTTTAAACAATTTTTTTTATATTTCATCTACGAAATTCCATTTTCTACAGTTCTTTATGGGGCATTCTCTTTCCTAAAAAAATTATTGGAGCTATACGAGCTCTAAGAAATCGAATATATGTATTGGAAGATAGAAATTTTTTTGCATGTTCACTATTCTCAGGAACTATGTAGTTTCCACTTCTTACACATATATATTCAGCTCTAATAGAGCAATTGTATGAAAATTATCACAATAAAATTTATTTGTTACTAGATATTATACAAAAGAATTGAATTCCCCTGTATTGAGTGAACCAAGTGCACCATTTCCAGCCCATGTAATTACCAAGGTCCATGTTGCCTCGAAAAAAGAACAAACACACACACACACAAGTTCTCACCAACTACAGCATTCCCAACATCAATAAATCCAATTCACCCACACCACAATGGCTCTTTTGAGAGTATGTCTTAATGAAAGTGTGCCTTCCCACATGGAAACATTCAATATAGCATTTAATTCCCCCTCCAACCCTATATTCTAATGGGAAGATGCATTTGTGCTTGTGCCAACAAACACTTTCCATTCACCTTCCCTATTGCAATGGCACCATTCTCCACCGTTGCAACCCATTTACCTACGAATGCCCATGTCACTGCAAAGGAAAGAAACAGTGCCCTCCCTACTGGGAAATTTGGAATTGCATTCTTTGACATGACACCAATATTGCCTTAATTAGAAATTCAAGCTACATTGCCTACAAGAAGATTTTATACTCAAATAGAGAATTTGAAAAAAAAAATTCCATAACGTTTGTAGTAGGTACAATGAAAAAGCATGCCCCATACACTACTCTCCACAATACATTTATCCATGTTCCCATAGTTTCCTTCTCGTCATCCTAGGCATAGATATTTTTTATGCAAAAGAAAGAGGATTTAACTATTATTTCTTCATCCATATAGAAGCACAACATGAGACATATATGAAAAATTAATTTTACAAAATACCCATGTGAAATCATTTACACATTTTGCACCACCACAATTTCGAAGCCCTCCAATCTACTACAAAATGGATCCATATGCGATAATTTTAACAATATTCTGGTACCAAACCAGCACCACAATGGCCCTTTCAATAGGATAACTTCATCAAAGTATACTTTTCAATATTGCAAAATTGAATATAAAGTATACTCTCCCACACACTAGCATTCAATATTGCATTTACTTCATTTGTCACCATCATGCAACAGGAGGAAACATTGGGCCTCGCATGGAAAAATGATTCCATTCACATTCCCTATATCCAGTGCACCATTCTCAACCTTCCCCATCCCACGTAATAACAAACACCCACATAACCAGATAAAAAAAAATGGTGGTCCCATTGTTGCCCGATAGTTCCCCATCACCGACAAATCCAATTTATCATTGTGTTGATGGAAACCACAGTGGTGGCTTCAAACAAAAAACCCCCAACCCATGTAATTGCTAAACCCCACCAATCCAGTATATGTATACATGTATATATATGTATTCATGCATATATATATATATATATATATATATATATGTATGTATGTATGTATAGTGTATGTCCTGCTAAATGAGTAGTTTGCATAGATGGTTAATTTATTGTCTATGTGTTCTTGTCAAATTCTTGTATCTTTTTCATTTTGCCAAGTTTTCAAATTTAAAAGAGATTATTCTTTTATATGGATGGAGGAATCACAATTAAATGTCCTTTCTTCTGCTAGAAAAATATGTTGAGGGTTAGTAATTTGTTTGACGTTGGTTTATGGTTTTTCTTATCCATCTCTATTGACCAATGAGGAATATTTAGGTAGATCCTTTGTTTAAGAGGTAACCTCCACGCTCTCAGTAAAAGTTGATCCCCCTCACTGGTAATTCCAATTTGCATCTACACTGAAAAAAAAAAACCCATCTGAGACTTCAAACAAAAACCCCTAACCCATGTAATTTCTAAGCTCCACCCTCATTCCAAAAAACACTTGTCAATCAACTTCCAAATATCCAGCCAACCCATGTTTACATATAGAGAACTAGGGAAATTGTAACACAATTGTATCAACTTCAAAAAAATTGTGTATCCTTCCAACTTCCCAAACCAATTATTCAAACCCAGTTCCCTAGGGTAATGCCTATTTTCTCTATGTTATGCAACAATTATATGATGCCATGATATGTGCAAAATCCATATAGCACCATAGGATTAATTGGAAATTTAAGTTGCATTGTTTGGTATTCAATATGATGAACAAAATATTTATAGAAAATACCCATGTAAAATGACTTATAGACTTCACAGCATAACAATTTGAAAACTGTCAGATCTATTGTAGAATGGAACCAAGCATGACTATTCTTACAATAGCCTCATATCCAAGCAACACCACAATAGCTCTTTTGAAAATGCAACTTAACCAATATATTATCTTCCCTTGCAAAGAAAAATAATAATGGCAAATAACAATTTGTTACAGCAACCATTAAACAGATGAGAAAAAAAGTATCATGCGACATATTGGTAGAAGCCAAGCAGTCTATGTAACAGTCGTAAGACATATTAAGAGGATACTTAAGATTCAGATGTATGTTGCTCTCCAATGTTTCCCTATTAATTCTTTCACAATTTTCTTGTTTCTCTATATTTATTGTGTTGTAATCGTGCAATAGAAAGTAAATGCAATATTCAAAGTTACATTGTTGGGGAAGTGTACTACAAAATATGCTAGAAAATATATTGGTTTAGTAGCATTGCCAAAAGAGACATTCTGGTATTATCAATATGTCACAATCACTCCTATCTTAATCTACAATTGGGAAATAAAATTACCAACCTTGAGCATTTTAATGGAAGAACATAGATATAACTACTATTGCTCCTATACCAGTATTTTTATTTTATCAATCATGGAATTGAGTACATATAGATATGTGCATATGTATCTGTCTATCTTCCACGACACTCAATACAATTTTCCTCTTTCTGTGTGATATTTACTATCAAACAAGTGTTGTTCTAATACCTGTTATATAATTCCTCTTTTTTTTTTTTCAATATGTACTATGAAATAATGTAGCTTGAATCTTATATCAATATGTTTCATGATATCCTTTTCCCCTCATCTGTTTGAATCTTTATAGATACTGCATGATTAAATGCTCTCTTAGAAAATAGCAACTTCAAACAAATAGCCTATCATCTAAAGATACAAAGTTCAACACATAAGAGACAATGCAACTATTGCTATCTTTTGCAGTTAAAGCTGCAACCACATTTAGTTAAGTATTACATGTATTACTTGTGTTGTGGGGTATGTGCAGGATCATGGTGGGCCAAAAAGTGGCAATATGATGCATATGTGGTTGACAACTATTTTTTTACCCAAAATTGATAAAACGAAAAGGGATTTTAAAGGAGATTCCCAGCTTTCCACCAATATAAATTGTGCTTTACTTTGAATTCAATAAGTAATTATTATTCATTTTCTATTCAAATTACGACTAAAGTCACGATTCATAAAGTTGAAAAACATCTATAACTTTCAAAGCGATATTACATTTTGAATCCAAATCATGTGTCACATTCTATGCTTTACATAATATAGGATTAAAAAAATAAAATAATTTCATAAAAGTTTTGACCAAATTAATGTGGTCAGACATACAAATTTTTTATATTTTTAAAAATTGTAATAAAAATTCATAATTAATTATTTAATTGGAAAACAATTACAAAATATATGCATCACATCGTTGCATGAGTCCTCCTACTTATATCTAAAATCTTATAAAAAAATATTATCATCTTATTGTGGTTAGGGTGGTCAAATAGACACCTACTTTTTATCTTTTCCTAAAATTTAAGTACCACTACATTGAGTAAAATTTTTCACCAAATAGATTTTTTTTTAAACAAACCTAGTAGTTTAGAAACTAGATTTTTTTAAACAAAGTAGTAGTTTAGAAACTAGATTTTTTTAAACAAACCTAGCAGTTTAGAAACTAGAGCAATCGTCTTGGAGTGAATGCATATGTAGCATTGAATTGGAAGAATCGACACATGGAGAAGCCATCATGTACACACCAGAGAACTTTTGGCCTATAGGGTATGCATTTTAAAGTGTTATAAAACCCATGGAAAATTCCATAACTTATAATTTCATGAAAAATTTCATGAATTCTGAAGACATGGAAAATGCCACAAATTTTATAACATTTCACTACACACCTTGTAGGGAAAATTCACTACTTTTGGTTCTTCATATCTACCAGTTTAAACTAAATATGAGCTATGACAATATCTATCCAATGAAGAGCATATTTGATGATTATATTTGTGAAAATTTCCACCTATAAAAGGAAGATGGTCATTAGCAAATAAAATTTTCATATTTTTGAATCACATAGCATATCATTGAGTACACTTAATTGCCTACGTGGAAAGTTATATTCTTGGCAGAAGCACATTTCATTGTAGAAAAAGGTAACTAAAATAGTTAACAATATTTACAGTTGGTTAACAAAATCTATTTATGCACAATAGGAGAGTTTTGTACTTACATGTCATGTTGGTGGTGTTCAATAAGGGTGAGCAACATTGGATCAACTTGTTGGAGCAGCAAAGAATATGAAGTAGACAATTTACAATATAGTAATTTCATTGTATGCCTATTTCTTATGTGTAACATTATAAAGCAAAAGATATAGACATAGAATAAAACAGGTGAGCATTATCTGTTGTAAATAAAAAAGAGATAAAATAGGAGATTTTGAATACATGGGATACTCAGAAACAATTGTGTATAAGTAACCTACTAAAAATGTTGAAAAGATAGTTGTACAAACAATGACAAATACAAGGAATAGAATAGAGTATTTGATTTTAATGGGAAAGTGTGTGTTATAATTTGTTTGTCTATGTATATAAGTAGGAACAACTATAGGATGATAGAATCCAAAAGCACTAAACCCACAGTCATTGTCCACCCTACCATATTGGCATCATGATGCCTCATGGGCTCTTGCCAAACCCCAAGAAAAAAAGGAAAGTAAGGTCCATGGAAAATTTCAAGGACTCTTAACATATATGAAACAAAAATAATAATAATAATAATAATAATAATAATAATAATAATAATAATAATAATAATTCTAAAACAACTATTGGAAGAGCACTTAAGAATCACAAGTAATTTGATATACATAATTTACAATAGCATAATTTACTTCAATGTCTATTGTATTTATGGAACATTAGAAAGGGGAAAATATAAATATAGAATAAAATAGGTTAGGGTTATTTTTCCATGTATATAAGGAGTGATAAATATATTGACGATAAAATTCAAAACTAGTAAACCCGTGCTTGTTGTCCTCCCTACCATATTGTCATCATGAAGCCTCATGGGCTCTAGCCAAACCCCCATGCAAGAAAAGTAGGTAAGGTCCATGGAAAATATGAAGGACTCTTACCATATATCACATAATAAGAAGAGTAAGTAAAAGATGGTTGGGCCAACTTGTTGTAGCATGAAGGGATGTGGAATAGAGAATTTACAACACAATAATTTTCTTGAATGCCTATTGTATCTGTCTAGTATTACAAAGTAAATAATTTAGATATTGATTAAAAGAGGTTAGCAATATTTGTTAAAAAAAGAAAGAGATAAAATGGAACATTTTGAATAAATGGCATGTCGGTGAATAGTTGTGTGCAAGAAATTTTAATTTTTATTTGTTTGTATTTTTTCCATGAAGCCCATTGGCCCGCCTCACAAAAGGATATGAATATCATAGTAAAACTTTCCTGAAAATTGGATATTCCGACAGGTGACAAATATCTCTCTATAGATGTTCATTTTACTTGTCAAATCAGGGGACGTAGACTTTAAATGGTGCAGCAAAATATATGCACTAGGAACTTGGTGCGGTCAACTCTTAGCAGAAATACATACTGGAAAGAAATTCTATCTAAGCCACAGAACAGTAATGCAAAATTCTTCAACTCAACTATGAGAAAAACCATAACAACTACAACTGAAACACAAA
>VDFB02217947.1:0-26606 GCA_007258455.2 Sequoia sempervirens
TTATCTATTTTGTGATATGTATTTTAAGATATATTGATTCATAAAATCATGCATTTAAAAGAAATTATATTTAGTTCTAAGTCATATCCTAAAATACATTGTACACAACAAATTTTTTACTATAACTAGTTTTCCAATTACTACCCTTAGTAATTTGAGTTATGTGAATGGATAAATGAAATTAGTTAAATTGTTTTAGACACCAAAATTTCTACTATAACCTACTTCACTTTTTGCAACAAGGGTTGTTGTTGGTGAGCTTTCATTTTTCATCAATGTTTACTAACTCTTTTTCTTAATCTAAGTCTATCATAGATTTTGAGTACCATAGGTTATGTCCAATTTAAGTTGAGTACAAAAAGGGTTTAATTTTTAAATCTAATATCTCATTGATTCTTCTATTTTTTTAAAATATGAAATTGGTTCATATTTTATCTTTCTAATTTTATTGATATGGTCAACAAGAGAGCATTAGTTGGTCCAAATGTTTTGAAAAAACCATTTCTTGCTGCTGCTACTACTAGTTCCAAACGTTTTGGATTTAAACCAAAAGGTTTGGACAAAATAATGCCCTCTTATTAACCATTTCATATTTCTTTTTTATTTCATAAGCAACTCTATATTCTAATCTTTCGTAGAAGAGTATGCTCATCTGAACCCTACTATGAAATGAATATCAAATCTAAAACATTAATTTTCTTACTATCTATAATTTTATCTTTTGTCTATAGAAATATAAAACATTAATTTTCTTACTATCTATAATTAGGATGAAATGAATGGACGATAAAAATTAAATTTTTGGTTTACATATAATTGTTGGAGTGTCTTATAAAAAGTAAGAAAAAAATTTTTAAAAGTAATAGTTTTCATTCCCTGGGGCCTTTCATTGTCTAAATTAACTAGGTCCATGCACTTCAATAACCAAAAATCTGGACAACTCTAAAATCCCAAAGAGAATTCAATCTAGTATGATTCTACAAGCAAATTAGATAATCTAACCTGAAGACACCTTATACTTTCCATTTTCCAAGGAAGGTGAGAGAATCCAAATAGTTCCATTTTTTTAAGTAAATAGTTCCACCTTTTGGGGTAAATAGAAAAATATAATGCATTACCTATTAAATCTTTTTTCTTAAATACACAAAACTGTCTTGAGGATATCAAGTTCTCTTCCAAGTGCTCTTTCTAATGTAATTTGGCATTAGTGTTCTTTGTATCTTGATAAGTTATTTTAATATGTTTCTAAAATTAATTCAATTTTAAAAAAATTGTGGAATCACAATAAAGAAAATTCTAGCTCAAAAATACAAATTATTTCCAAAGAGTCCACAACTAGTGCCTTTGTAATCAGATAAATTTCATTCCCTTTTCACAAGTTGAAGTTACTATTTTAAAGTAATTATGCAACTATATATTTAACAGGAAAAATCCTTGCAATTTAAGGCCGCTTGGTGTATAAGCTGGGGAAAATAGGGGGCATACACACCTACCACAATGTCAGCTAAACAAATCAAATCATCGTATTTAGAGTTCCTACTTTATCCAAAGTTGTGATAAGACCTATAAGTATAGTCATTTTGAGATTGGCTTGTACCATTCCTAGACATCACACTATCAAAAGATGCCAAAAAAAATAAATTCATACCTAACACATGTCATAATAGTGTGAGAACAATCACTCTCCCAAATCTCTTGTTGTCCAAGATTTATTTTGGTGATTTCCCAATTGATCACAAAATGGATAGACAAATATACAATTAACTACAGATGCATAGGAGGATTTAGTAACAGTTTTCCACAACTAACTGTATGGTGCATAAGAGGATTTTGTAACAAGACTTTGCAATACCATAACACATTGAAAAAACATGAAATGACTGTTGTTTAGGGTTTTGAGCAAATGAAGAATTTTTTGTCCAGCACCAAAATCACTATGAAAATGCCTCATCTGACCCTAAAAAGTACCCTTCCCAATTCCACAGGCTTTTCATACCCAAGTCCAATTCCAAAACAAATCACACCTGGGTAAGCATGGTTTTTATGTTGATTCAGTAAAATAGTTTTTAGTATTTTTTTCTCAAAATGTTGTAATTATTAAAAGAATATGTATCCTACATTGGATAAAATTTTCAAGATGTTTGGCATGGAACTTGGAAAAGAACATCACCCTAAATCAGTGTACTTGCTACAATAGCTAACAATAAGTTCAACCACTATTTTGATCATTTTTTATTTTTGCAAGAAAAATTGCATGGTGCAATTGTTTTACCCAATTATTTGAAACAAAGTTTAGGAGAACTCAAATCATCACACCAATGGCAGGTTGTTGAGGGTGTTGCTTCAAAATCAAATAATGTTAAAACTCCAAAAACGCTCCCTTATCCAAAGGATGGCCTACTAGACGAATAGAAAGCTCTTGAGCATGTTTCTTTGACAATAAATCATGTTAAAATATAAAATGAACCATTACCCAAAGCACAAGCTCTTGGGGACCAAGATGGAATGCTCGACCTAATCTTGATTGAAGATATAAAAATATTCCAATGCATTTATCAAAAACTTGCACCATTGAAAGATAAAATTGGTAATCTTGATTGAAGATATAAAAATATTCCAATGCATTTATCAAAAACTTGCACCATTGAAAGATAAAATTGGTTTATATTGAAGCCTAATATACAACTTGTATTTGAATCCAAATATCAGGCCTGTTGAAAAAGTAAAGCTTGATACCAAGTTAATTGTTTTGCAATGTATATTACCGAGTTAATTTTGATGGAATATGGCTAACAATATTATCTTTGTTTTTTATTAAACAACAAATTTATTAACCCTTATCCTGAAAACCCCAGAAAAGTGATTGTTTATCAGTTCATAACTAATCCAAAAACTCGTTGTCATAGATTCCTAACCCTATAATCAAATTAATATACAAACTTCCATGTCACAGTTATTCAATTCCTTATGCAGAAACTGCAGATTGGAAACTTAATTTTTTGATTTTTTGTAAAATTAAACCCTTAAAGGGTACAAAAACACAATAATTTTGAAACTCAAACCCTTATACAAGTAAAAAAAATGGCCTTATCAGACACAACCAGGGTAGAGCAATATAAAACAACCTAGGAAGAGAAATATATTGCTAAAAACACTACAATAAAGAAAAAACCCCAAAAAAAATTTCCTAACTACTAGTAGATGCATAAGAAATCCAATAAAAAATGCACTTATAACTTGAAACTAATTAATCAATAGACAAAACAAGTACTTCTAAATGAAATGCAAGAAAATGAATGAGGGAATCTATCTTGAAAGTCACTTTTGTAGACCAAATCTTCAATCGAGCTACTTCTAACTGCAATATCTTCAGACGAACATGCAAAATGCCCATGCCTAGATTTTTTTTTTGCTTTTATATTAATCCCATTTGGTTGGAAAGGATTTAGCTGAGTGGGTTTCAGCCAAAACCTACTCAGCCAAATGATTGAAGCCACATATGCGCCATGTTGTCACCACATGGGTTCAGCCGAAACCTACTCAGCTAAATCCCTTCTGACCAAAATACGTATGATAGAATCCATACGCTTGGGCCAAAAGGTGGCATAGGCCTGTACTTTTACCCAAGTAGCTCACTTGAAAACTATTATTATTATTAAAAATGATAGGCTAACTGATATGACACCTTAATAGATGGTTCCAAAGTGCTTCCATGAGGTGGTGCATATTCCCAAAATCTCTCTTAGGATTATTCCAAGATTTTTCCATTCAAGTTTGCACATTACAACAACTGTATCAAAAATCGATGATTTTATCTCACCAAAAAAAGTCTCGACAGCAAATTTGTCACGCCTGAACCGAAATCTATTCTTTTGTATCTCCTTGTGGTTTGTTATTTTAGCACACCTAATAAAAATTCCATATGAAAATAGTATGCAAGGTGTGAAATACCTTCCTAACAATCTCCCACTTGTATACTAGCAAGATGTGTCTATGCTTGGGGTTGAAAAACCCATAGCTTTCCTAAACTAAAAAAATGTGTATATACTCATGAGCTTTGTAAAATGATTTTCAACATTCTTTGAAGTTTCCAACCTCTTGATCCACTTGTCCTTGACCATATCTCAAATAAAATGATATTGCACATCAATTTCCTTTATTTGTGCATGAAATGTAGGATTATTGGCTAAGTTAATTATAGTTTGACTATCATAGCCAATCCAGATTGCACCATATTTTAGGCCAACATTTGAACATAAAATTTTAAGACATGTTGCTTCTTTACAAGCATGAGTAGCTACCATGTACTCATCTTGAGTAATTGAAATAGCAACAACAAGTTGTATCTTTCTCATCCAACTAACTACACCAACAAATGCATTAAATACATAACCACTAGTGGATCTCCTATGATCAATATCTTTGCCATAATCTACATCAACAAAGCAATGTATGTTAAAGTCCAAGTACCCAAATCAATGTCTCTTTAGTAGAAAATTGAATACTTTGAAGTCTTGTGATGATATCTAAAGAAATTTCTCACTATAATCTAAATTTATTTTAGTCGATTTGACATGTATACTTAGAACCATCATATTTTGGCAATATGTAGTCATTTGTACAAACCATCACAATGTTTATAACTATCATGCATTAGCTATCATTAATTAATATTTGTGGACAAAGATTTTGGCACCCAAGGTTTTCTAAAACTTCTAGGGTTTTTCACCTAAAAGGATAGAAATGGGCCAAAATGGGCAATGTCCCCACTTAAAAATAATGTAAATATGAATGAAGTATTCCTAGATGCAATTTATAAATACAATAAATTGATAAAAGAAATGACTTATTAATGCAAAACCTAAGAAATGCAAGCTGTTTGAAAAAACATTGTGATATGAAAAAATGACCTAAGAATGCAAACAAACAATAACATAAATGAAAGATATTGCATAGGTGCACCTGGGGAGTGAAATGTGTTGTAGAGAGGCTCTATAATCCTATAGAATTTATTGTTGAAGCCAACTGGGACACTTACGCCATGTTGGACGACTTAGTCCTATTTCAAGGAGATTCTACCAGAACAGGTTTCAGCCAAATGGGTATCCAAAAATGCATAAATCACTTTTTAGGCTTGACAGTGGGACTAATTTTCCACTGATGATGACTTAGTTCACTTGGGAATCTCAAGAAATTTCGGGCAGGAATCTGCAGCTATCAGTCTGCACTCCTCTGCTTGACAGGTGTTTGGTTTTGAAACTACAAAAAATGAGTTGAAAAGGGTCTCCAAGCCTTACTTAGGGCTTTGTTGACTTGAATGACTTTGATGAGTTGACAACACCTTTTAAAAATTTACTCTTTGAAAAATCTGCATACAAGACCTACAAAACACACATGCAAAGAGGAGAAAAGGGGTTATGGGTTAGAGAATAGGGGTTTTCCTTGGTCAAACCCTAATTTTCTAATCAAACTCTAGAAAATGAAATGAAATAGAAAGAGAATGATGAATAAACAACATGCAATGTCACAACTCACCAAACCCTTGATGTAGAAATATGAAGATATGCAAATAGATTCTCCAATGGATGCTTGATTATGCCTTGAATGCTTGAGAATTATGAATGATTGTATGCAAATGTGTGAATGAATGCATTAAACTAATTGGGGGTGAAAATGAGAGGAAAACCCTTTATTTATACTCTATTTTATAATATTTCCCAAAAATAACACATCACAGGCCGACCTCAAGGTTAAGAGAATAAAATCCTACCAGAAAATTAAAATAATTTTGTTTTTTCTGCCCAGTGGGACTAAGTCACCCCAAGTGGCGACTTGGGTGCTAGGAGTTAAAGTGTGTTTAATGATGTTTAAGGGGATTATTCTCCTAAATACACTTAATTATGACCAAAAAGTGCATTAAGGGGTCATTTATATAAGAAAGGGTCAAATTAGTGATGACAAGCCTAGAAAAGTGTGAGAGTTTGTTACAACTTTTTACAACACTTTAAAATAAGACTTGGTAAGTGATAAAAAGAGGTTTATTAAGTGAATTATAATGAAAGGGTGTTAGAAAAGTGTGAAAGTGGGTTACAACACTTCACTGCACTTTTACAAGACATACTAGAATTCTTAATGATTCACAAGGGTTCAAGACCTAATGTGAATGTGTTGGCCACATTACAACATTAAACCTAGGAAAAATCAAACCAAAATCACTAGGAGGGCCTAAAAATGAGAAAAAGTAGAAGAGTTTCTTTTTTTTTGTGTCCATAGTTAGCCCCCACTTTATTGAGAGGATGAACCTACTTCAAACTCACACTAAAGTAGTTGAACATGCAATCAAGAGGGGTTTCAATGAACTAATGCATATCAAGATGAGATAACAATGATCAAGAGGGATGATTAAGCCCCTAGGATTAAGATCCCATGGAAAAATAAACATGAGCACAAAGAAACACACATGAGAATGATGTAAATGAAGAGGAAGAAAAGGAAAAAAAGTTAGATCAAGCTTCGATCATTTTTCCATCCCATTGTGGATCAAATCTAGGTTGTTTGTCTGGAAAGAAAATTCATACTCACTCTAAGGCGATGGAACTCATGGTTGTTCATCGGGTGAGAAGGCCAACAAGGTGAGAAACATACACTCATGGCTGGTATGCACTCACACACACAAGTGGCTATGGGGAAAGTCATGCCTTAGAATGGGCTTCCTGCCCAACCATACCAAAGTTATACATTATAATAACTTTAAGAAAGATGCCACAAAAGAAAATAAAATTTTGAGCTTCACAAGAGAAGAAAAACTTTGTATGCTTGGAGCTCATGAACAAATGTGATGACACCATAAGCATGCAAGTCATGTTATGTAAGGTGGCCATATAACAAATGCAAAATTAAAGATGTAAAAGATGTTCAAAGGAGTCTTGCTTAGTTCATGTGAGGTCTTAGCTTAGGGAATATTGTGTCTAATGTCTCCAAGAGAGGACCAATCAAAGAATAGAAAATTCACAACTTAGGGGATGTGTTGCATCACATCAAGCCACTAAGAGGAATGTAATATACTAAGATATATCATGCTCATGAAGGAAACTACACCCAATTTCATACACAAAGTGACAAAACACATCGTATGAAGTAAGAAGGCTGCACTAGGAACCAAGAAAAAGAAAAAAATGAATAATGAATAATGCCAATGTATGCCCCCACTTTAAAGGAATTGCTACACACCATTTACTATGAAAAATTACTTTAAAGTAGCAAATGAAAATTGTAAACAAGACATGAGAGCCAACTTGGAAAGCCCCTATGCCAAGTCATATGTTTCCGAGTAAGGCTTTGCCACATCGTAAAAGGAAAGGAAAAAAAAAAAGAAAGGAAGGGGTTGCCCCAAAATGAAAACACCAAACATAATAGATCTATGGATTTGGGGTTATTATATTCTTTCTTTGCAATGTTTTGTAAAAAAAGAACTTCAGGGGTGTCATCATTCCCCAAATACATAGAATTGGAAAAATGACACAAAGAGAGTGAAAATAAAGAAAAAATAAGATCTACTTGGGTCAACATGGAAGAGACACAGGACCTCTCGATGCTTTGCATCATCCCCAAAGGAAAACACAAGCAAAAAAAAAAGGAAAATGAAAATGGAAAATCTTTTGGGTCAACATGAAAGAGACATTTCGGTCTCAATGGCTTGTGTCATCCCCGAAAGGAAAATATAAGAAAAAGACAAAGGAAAAGGAAAAGAAAAAGAAAATCCTTTTGGGTCAACATGAAAGAGACATGAATGTCTCAATGTCTTGTGTCATCCCCAAAAGGAAAAAAAGAAAAGAAAAATACAATCAAAAAGGAAAAGAAAAAGAAAATCCTTTTGGGTCAGCATGAAAGAGACATGAATGTCTCAATGCCTTGCGTCATCCCAAAAAGGAAAACATAAGAAAAAGAAAAAGGAAAAGGAAAAAGCAATGTATGACATATAGAAGAATGAAGGAAAAAATAGAAGAATGTCACAAAGAGAAGAAGTAAATCAAACATCATGTTAGGGGGGAACACGATACACACATGGAAACACGCAAAATATAAAGAAAACTAAATAAAAATAAATGTAAAATACTAGTAAGGAAAATGCAAGTCAACTATCAAGCAAGTCATCTACCTCCCAATCATGTTCATGATATGTCAAGGGTAGGAAACTAGCCAAAGGGACAAGTGCAAATGTTGAACTAGGGGAAGCACCAAGTTCTACACTCTTTGTAGAAGATTTGTCATTTAAGCTCATGGAAGAGGAAAATAATGTATTCAGATAATTATGCACCTCTTAATCTATTATAGTGATCTCATCATCGTCATCTAGATTAATCACAACAGGAGGACAAATGATAATGTCTAATGAAGGGTGTACCTTTGGTTTTGGTTGTTGTATTGGATTGTTTTGTTGTGATTGGGGAGGAGGGTCATCATGCATTGCTTTTGTCAATTACGGATTTTGATTTTCTTTATTTTCTTCTTCTTGTAACTTACGAGCAAGGGCACGACGTCTATGCCTATGCTCCCTAGCTCCTCTATTTCATTTGGTTTTATTATAAAGTTGTGTTTGTGAAGGAACAGGTTGATCAACCATAGGTTACTTTTCATCCCTAAGGGGAGGAATGGAAGGAACCATTGAAGGTTGTTCATCCACTTTCTACTTTGCTTTATAAATGTGTTTTATATGAGCAAGCATGATGGAGTTGTTATCATTATCTTGTGGTCTCTTGGATGATGTCAGGGAGGTTTCATGTGTTGGTTGAGTTTGATGGGTTGGTTCTTGTTTAGGTTGAAGCATTGCTTCATCTAGGATAGGATTTTCAAAAGAGGACGGGAACATGTTACAAAGAGACAATTCTGCAATTTTCTTTGCTTTAAACTTTTGATAAGCAATGAAAAAGAAGTCTTTGCAAGGCATTATAGGTTCCATGGGCTCAGGAAAAAATGCTTCTAAGTAGAAGTTTCATTTAGGAGACAAAGGGTTAAAGATGCTATGGTGAATAGTGAATATATCATTGTCAAAGGGAAACTTTAAACATTTGTCTATGACCAAAGGGACAACTTTCATTGAGCGAAACCATGGATGGCCTAGCCTCAAACAAAACTGGTCTGACTGTTGGATGATGGAGAATGTGATATCCACTATTTTATGTCCTATTTGTAATGGAAGGACAATCGCTCTTGTCATAGGGCAAGCAAAATCATTTTGTGTTTTGATCCATACTCTTAGTTTATCATAATCATCTTGATAAAGATCATGTAATACCAAAAATTCCTCAGTGATCACGTTCTCTCTACAGGTGGGATCTATGCGTATCCCATTAGTGGGCTTATCATAAATACGGCCGGATATGTAAAGAGGACCATCAAGGAGATTTTGAAGTATGTCCTTAGAGGATAAAGTAATATCAAGAGATTTCTTAGGTTGGCCCTTACGAGGGATAATGTCTACCGCACCTACCATTTCATCCATAGGATTAATAGTGGTAATATGTGGAATGGGATCAGGATTTTTTGTATCAACATTCATCACATCATTCATTGGAGTTTCACTAGCTTTGAAAAATGAAAAATTATGTTTGGGCATGGGATCAATGAAAATTTGTACATTTTGATTTGGAGGGGCAATAGACTTATTGCCTTGATCATTAACACATGCAATGGATAGACAGTGAGAATCAATGAGGTATTACACAAGGTGTTTAAGACACTTAATTTCATGTCCATTTGTCTATGATAATGACAATAAGCATTGGATTTAAAGTTTGGAGGTAAAGGCTTAGTAGGGTTGGGTAGTTTGATGGTAGGTAAGGTTTAATCATTTTTTGTTGCAAAAGTTGGGACATTGTGTTATGAAGGATGTCTGGTAAAGTTGTGAATTATTGTTTTAAATCTCCATAAGTATAAGGTATCGTAGTTTTAATAGATGCTACTTGGTTTTTGAGGGGGATTGAAGTATAAAAACCATTTGTTTTACTTTCTAAATGGTTGTGAATTTTTTGGATTGGTATGTTCAAATTTCTTAGTTTGACTAGAAGTGGACTTTGCATCATGACTACTAACTAAATTTTAATAATTGCAAAGGGCGGTGCACAAGTCAATAAAGGATGAAAATTTCATAATGGTGAGTTTTTCATAAAGTTTAGTTTGCAAGTTTTCTATAAACATCTTTTGAAGATGTGGATCAAGAATCTTAACATCGATTTGAGAATAAAGTGATTGATATTGTGAGATAAAATCAGTTATCTTTTCTTCTTCATGTTGCTTGCATCTCATTAAATTGGCCAAGGTCTTCTTTGGAGTCATATGCACTTGGAAATGATTTATAAATGTATCAACTAGTTCATTGAATGAACAAATTTAATTGTTCAGTAAAGATGAGAACCATTCCAAGGCAGTGTCTTTTAGAGTCCTAGGAAACAATTTTGCTAATAGTTTATCATCTAGGACAAAGTCACTACATAAGGTAGTGTAAGCATTGACATGGTTAGAAGGATTTACCTTCCCTCCATATTTCTCAAATCTAGGAATATCTATTCCTTTTGGCATCGGTGTTCGCAATATTTCCAAACATAATGGGCTACTACGAACATAACATGTGGGTGGTCCATTCTAGTTTTGGCTTATGGTGGATATTTGTTTTTGCATGGAGGAGACGGTTTGGATAAGTTGTGTTATGAGAGGGTCAGTGTAAGTGGTGATGGAGTTTATGTAGTGGTAGGGAAAGTGAAAGGAATACTTATAGATGGTATGGTGGAAGAGAATAGAACATGTGATGCCACATAGGAATTAGGAATGCTAGCAGGCATAGTCGAGGAAGGGATCACGTTACTGACTTGTTGCATTGTTGTTGTGACTTGAGGAGTTGTATAGGTAGGTATGGATGCTACTGTTGAGGGAGGAGTGTTAGGTCCTCCTTGGCTAACCACAGTGTTTGTTGGTTGAGATGTACTAGAGGTGGAAGGGACATGTTTATGGTATATCTCAACTATTTGTTTCATAACATCTAGGCCTTCATCACATTCAAGCATGCGATGGATGTTCTATATGGTAGGAATTGTAGTGGTTGAAATGTTTTCAAGACACACTTGATGTTGAATATGTGTTAAGTCCTCATGAATGTTCATGATTTTGTCTTACGAAATATGATCTTTTTATGTGTCCACTTGCATGTTGTTGGAAGGGAAAGAGTTTCTAAAGGTAGGATCCATACCTAGTGTACTAGTTGCAATACTAGGAGTGGAAGCTTTAGATAACCCAAGATCCACAATGAGTGTATTATCGTCAAATAACATGAGTCTTGATCTTCTTCTCACTAAGGTATTAGCAATAGGACAACAAACACTCATGCAAAGGTTTCTAAATGTGGGTGAATGCAAATGCAATGTGAACTAGGAGCAACAAAATGCTAATAACTAAAATTCTAGAAATTGTAATAGAAATGTAGACAATGATCTGAAAATGATAGAAATTACAATGCAGAATGTGCAAGAGGACTAAGTCACTCAGTGTGGCAAATTAGTCCCAGTAGTGATTTTTTTGAAATTCTTCAAAAAATTTAAATGAAATTTTATGATTTTTAAGTTTTTAGATGCAGGTACAGTATGTAAATGTAGAATTTTTTGAATGTTTCATGAAACGTAATGCAAAAATGTAAGCTATATGAGCCTTTCACTAATGTAATTTTTTAAAACCCTAGGATGTAAATTGAACAATGTCAAACCTAATGCAATGTTGATGCAAGTTATTTCGAGGATGTAAATGCATTTAAGATCAGAAAGGGGCGGGTGCATGAAGTTGGTCGCACTTTTGTGGCCAGATGGGAAAAAAAATTGGAAAGACATAATTCGATCACGTTATAACGTGAGCATGTTATGTGATTTTAAAAGAAAAGAAAAAAGTCAAATGTGTATCATTTTCTCTTTACTGTTTCTCAGCTCTACCCACAACCAAAAATCCTCACTTTCACGCTCACATTCTAGGAGGAAGGATTTCTGCAAATTTCATCAAGAACAGTTGGATTTTGTTTGCAAATATGGCACCACGACGATGAAGAGATGCGGGAGGTAAGTATTGTTTGCTATTTGTTTTGAATTTGTTAGTTTGAAATTGATTTTATTTGTTTTAGGTTAGATTTGATTTTTTAAAAAAAAATTGTAGGAAATCCTGCAAATCCTCAACAAGAAGAGGAGGTAAATCCTCAACAGCAAAATCCTCAACAAAATCAACCTCCCCTACCATTCTCTCAATTCCCTCCTGGCACTCAAGAAAATTTGAGGAGTGAAATTGAGAACAATAGAAAACAACTTGAGGATCTTATCAGTAGGTTGAGTGATCCAAATGCTTCAACCACAGAAAGAATGCTTCTAGAAAATTCATTGAAAGACATTTTAAAAAATGTAGATGCAATCACCCAACAAATATCTGGATGGCAAGATAGGAGGCAGACAACCAGGGCATATTATGCAGAAAAATTATCATATAAACAAGTAAAAGATTTAAAAATTACTAAAGGTGATTTGTGCTCTCTATTCATTAACCCTAAAACAAATCAAAATCTTACCCTTAATGCAAAGATTTTTCCTATTCATTGGTGCCACCACCAAGAGATTAAGAACCGTTTTTATGAAATATGGTATATGGTCTTTGATTACCCACCGTGCAATAATTGTGAAGTCCCCCAATATTTTCTTAGGAAACTATATAGTGAGTTTGTATTGAACCAAATCCCAAACTATTTTTATATGAGGGAGTTCCAGGGGAGAGGTGGGGGGTTAGCTCAAGATAGGCCCAGTGCACAGCCGGATCCTACACGGCAAGGGAGATGACCTCTCGCTAGGCCACCTTGTGAGTAGATTGTGATGCCTGTCATTGTGAAGGAGAGTGCCGAAATAGAGACATTGCAGGCGATCACAACTTTGACCTGGAGTGTCATCCATCACACTAGCCCTATTGTACAATGCCATCCAGGGGAGTCTTCAGGTGGTGGCCTTCGAACCCATGTGTGTCAATCTTGTGGGGCGACTTGTTCGTATGACCCTACCGACACTCAAGAGGGTGCTATGCAAGATCCATATGCTACTACGCAGCCTGATCCATATGCATCTATGGGGATGGAGAGGACGGATGACATTTTGCATGATGCATATGGCATTGACACTCAGGTAAAATTCAGCATGTTCATTGAATTTAATTTATTAAATTTCGATTGTGAAATGCAAGATTAACTAATTTAGTTTTACTATTTTAATAAAATTGCAGGGTCACAGTGTAGAGACTGGAAACACCAGTCATCCACCTACTTATTTTTGCAGTACACCTATCGGTGGGGTAGGTAAAGTTAGTAAACAATTATAAATTTATTACATGTGTTAATAGCATTTTTTTACGAATGGTATTTTAATATACATGATTTTGGATGTTGAACAAAGAACTGTTGGAGGTTTCAAGGAAACACCTCTGAGTGCCAGTAGATTTGATCAAACGTTCACGGAGGTAATATAGAATTTAAAGAGAACTTAAGTAATGAATTCTAAGTTTAATAGATTTGTGGAATTTATATTCATATTGTTGGTTACGTTGCATTACACATCATTCAAACTCAAAGCATTACTTCAAATTCAATAACTAATAATCAAAAATATATATGTTTAATACTTGTACTCAAAATTTTGTTCATTAGATCTCATACGTTATAAGTCATCACATGGATCGCTATTGCAACTTTTTTCAGATTGAATAATTTGTTGTTTTATTTTCAGATGTTGGTGATAGAAACACCGACAAACGTTACGAGGGCAATAGATATTGGTGTTTCCTCCGCTATACAATCCTCGATGGCTCTGATAGGGGAGGTATGAGGCAAATTTCTAAATTTCAATTTACATTCATTGTTATAGATGAACTAGTTCTAGTGAAAAATCAAACCATTATTGATTCATAGTTTAATTCCTATTTGGATGGTTTATACAGGGCTTGAGCATGCCTGAGAATCCGTATGCAAATATTTCCATTGAGGAGAGTGATCGTGAGATGGCCATAAGTGATTATTTTGTTAAATATATTAATTTTTATAATGTAATTTCTATATATTAATGTCTTTACTTCTTATTGTAATAGTTGAAACTTCACCAAGAGCTAAACACTAGGAGGAGCAAGAGTACTGCTTGAGCACAGCATAAATGGGTGACAAAATTATCACCATTGGATTTCCTAGCAAAGGGAAAGAAAATTGTATTTGAACCAGAGCATGGAGAGAAATGAATTTTGAATGCACATAGCACTTTGTTGTGTGCCTACATGGAAATTTTGTACATATTTTGTGTTGGATATATTTGACATTGTATGCCTATATTGCATTCTCGTAAGCCTATATGGCTATTTTGTAACTATATTTTATACTTATATCGACATATATTGATGTATGCGTACATGGCTATTTGCTTAATACAAATCTTTTTACCGATGGTGTCCATATTTGCAAATTATAAATTCATGGTTCAATAGATATGAGTTATGTGTATTCAAGTGTATACTTTACAACTTACGCACATATAATTTTTCACTTACGTGTGAACATCGAAAAGTGTGAAAATTTATGTGTTTGGAAGTCAAATGTAAGCGAATTTTGCAATTCTCAGTTCTTGCATACTCGATCTTATGGACTTATATTTCTTCCTAGCACATATTGTGAATATTTCTCATTTGGTGCAGAAGATAGATTCCTCATTTTTGAACCACTCATAGCAAAGAGATTCACAATAAGACTTTAGCATTGGAACACTACTCCATACTTCTCTTGTCTAGACCATAAATGATTGAAAATTCTTAATTTGATGCAATGATAGTCGTGAGATGAGAATTTATATAACCATGCCTATTTTGAAACTTCGCATCTAATACCGCATCAACAAGAACTTAAGAAGTGTTGCATAAGAGAGTTAGGTTTGATAGGCCTTCTCTTCCCTAA
The DNA here is from genome assembly GCA_007258455.2 of Sequoia sempervirens. NCBI lineage: Eukaryota > Viridiplantae > Streptophyta > Pinopsida > Cupressales > Cupressaceae > Sequoia > Sequoia sempervirens. The sequence continues at coordinate 14,999 of VDFB02217947.1, forward strand.
GGGAGGAAAGCCTACATCTTGAATTTTAAACAAAATTTTAAGAAGCAAACATTTTACCTAAAAGATTCAAACCTAGATGACATATTTGGCTAAGTCTATCTTGAAAATTATCAATGCACGTTCAAACTCTAAAGGAGATTCTCCCTAAAAAGAAAAATTTACCCTTTTTCCTAAGGAAAGAAATTGCAACAAGGTGCATGTGATTTAGCTTATTTCTTTCTCACAGTTCCTGGTCAATCATTCATGGCTCAGGATAGTTCCGTTCCAAGGAAAGGACACCCAAAAAATCATTGAGATTCTTCTACGATCTACAAGAAAAAGGTTTTGGCTCTTTCACAATGTAAATAATTATGTAACACTGTTTTCTGGTTTGCCTTCCACACAGAAAAATGTTCACACATTTCAGATTGATCAATGATCAATAATGGTTGATTGTAAACACTTGACATTTTTTATGTTTAAACTTTAATTTTTAATTTTGTATCATGACATTCGAGTAGATCACTAATATTTTAATATTTCACTATGAAAGTGGTGGTGTATTTTTGCTATGTTATTTGACTATTAATATGGTGGTGTATTCTAAACTTGATTACTACTGCAAATATGTATATATTTATGATTTTTATATGTTTTTGTATTACCGAACCCAAAACGAACCCACCCCCAAAAAATAAAATTTCTGAACCGGCGAATCGGGTTCTCAAACCCAATCCCAAACCCAAAACCGAACCGGTAACTTAGTAAAAAATAGATTTTTGTAGTTTATATTCATAACGTTGATTACATTGCATTGCACATCTTTCAAATTGAAAGCATTGCTTCACATTTCATAACTAATAACTAGATGTTGATAGATGAAAAAAATTTCAATTACAATATAGTTTTTACAAAGTCAACCTAAGCAATTATGCAATTACTTCACACTGCATAACTAATAACTAGGAGCAACTGCCAATTACATTTGGTTTTCATGGCATTCTATGAGACCACATTTCTTTGAGGCATTTTTTCAAGCAGTTCACTGCCTTGTCTATACTACCACATTTTTCATACATGTCTACCAAAGCATTTTTTCAAATAGTTCAAGTGTTACCTTGTTGCTATGGTTGAAAGCCTAAAAGAAGTTCTTTTGAACAAACTACATGGATGCTTGGAAAAAATCTATCAAAAGCATAATAGTAAGCAATATCATAGACAAGGCAGTGAACTGTTTGAAAAAATGCCTCAAAGAAATGTGGTCTCAATGGTGATGGAATGCCATGACAATCCACAATAATTTTCTTTTCATGGCATTCGTCATGCCATTCCATCACCATGAGACCACATTTCTTTGAGTCATTTTTTCAAAGAGTTCACTGCCTTGTCTATGCTAACACATTTTTCATACATGTCTATCAAAGCATTTTATCAAACAGTTCATTGCCTTGTTGCTATGGCTAAAAGCCTAAAACAGGCGCTTTTGAACAAGCTATGGATGCTTAGAAAAAATCTACCATAGAATAATAGTAAGCAAAAAGTTGATGCAATACAAAGATTTCCAAACCAATCAACAACTCAGGGGACTCTTGTCCCAAACTCATCTTGGAGAAGATCAAACAAAACTTCAACATTTCATCAAAAATTTACTTTTCATCCACTCAAATTCTCTTATCATTCATCATTCATCCTTCCAAAAATATGTATTCCAATTGACTCATTCAAAGCAAAAAACCATTTTAGAAAACTTTGATTCAATCAATTTGATCAACATGCATTTAAAAAACACCATTTTCAACAAGGCACTCCTCCATTCAATCAATTCATTCAACTTGTCCCAAATAGTCAATCCATCATTACAATTGGCTTTCAAATTTTTACCAGACCATCAAGCACTGTGAACATTATTACAACTGATACAAATCAGGAACTTGCTCTCTTTTAACTTTGTTCTGAATGAACTTACAATTTCATGTATTATTTTACACCAAGTCTCCTCACTATCCAACTGTCAAAACAACATATCTCACTTCTAAACCTTGTTCAAGACCCCATACATTCCTAACACCATCACTTAGACAACATTTTTTCTAAATCAACTCACTAATCACTGTTAGGTCACACTTATATTCTCTGAGCAGTCAAGGCACTACTTCTCAATGAGACATTCATGCCCTAAATCGGGTAAACCAAACCTACATGTTTCAAAACCAAAGATCCAAAACACTTTTAGAGACCTCTTAATTCCCATGTCCTCATATCAAAAACTCATAATAACTTATATTGAAGAAATAAGTAGTTTTTAGTCTAAACACTATAAAAAAGGCTACTAAAATAGGCCTAATTTTCAAAGAAGACCCCCTTCAAACATTCCCAAAACACTTAAAACCTGAAAAAAGTCATTAGACATAACACAAAACTCCCAATTTATCCATTTTCAGGGATTAAAAGACTCCTTTTTACAGTATTTTGACAAACTCTTGTTTATAGGGTGAAAAACTCAAAAATCAATAAGGGTTTCCTATATAGGCTACATGAAAACCTCAAAACCTCTAGCCAACCATTGGAACATGTCAAAATACATCTGAAAAGGCATTTGGAAACATCTTCTAACCCATGCACTTTTTCTTTCTCCACTATCATGCTAGAAACTATTCATTTTGACTAGAAAACTCAGAATTTCCTATGTAGCAGCAGCTCCTTCAAGGTATTCTTGCTTTTTCCTCCACTCAAAAACATCAAAACATAACAAATAACCTATCCCTAACCTATTCCACCAATCTACCTGACCTAAATTGGTGGAGTAGTGTGGAAATGCCTTATAAGACTCAAAACTCAATGCACAGGATTTCAGACCGAGCTATAAGAAGAATGCTCAAACAAACATTAAATTTAATGGATTCCTTCCCAAATGGATGCAAAAAAATGGTGATTCCCCAACCTATTGGAAAAAATCTAAATTTGAACCCTAAACTCTTGCACAATCCGTACAAGTTAAGAAACAACTGAAAAACACAGAAAATAAGCTAAAATAGGGAACTCTTTGTTAATTTAATTCTTCCAGAATATAATGATCTCTTTGCTCAGCCTTTACAATGCTTTTAAAGAAGTTTCCAACCATCAAATACCTCTTCATCTTCCTTGAATGACCTATGACTCATCCTCTTCCTTGATTTTCTTGATTTTCTTGTTTTGTCTCTTCACATTCTTTCTTTTTCTCTCTTTTACATATTTAGCATTTTGGCAATATTACACTTTGTGCTTTTTCATGCCTTGATTACATTTAATTTTGGAATTAAATGGACTTAAATACATTTTTGATAACTTATCCTTTTGAAGGCATTACATGACCTAGGTGTTCCTGCACCACAAGCTATGGTCTTATGGTTTTTTTTCACATCAACGTGATTTGATTCACATTTTTTTCACGTGAAAATCAGCTTGAACTAGATTTTGTATTATGGAGCTATATTAAGTTGCCACTTCAAAAACCGATGTAAAAATGATACAAAATAATGTTTGAGACTACAAGAAGGCATCAAAATGGCTACTGTACTATACAAATTATTATGATTTACGAATAATGTTGATAACTCTACTCAGTTGGTTTCTTTTTTCAAAATCATACAAATTGAACCCTAGCATCAATAGACTTTGTATATCAAGCTACCACAATTCAAGTTACATCAGGCCCATATCACCGAGACACAACTTGAACAATAGGAGGAATGGCCTATTTCAACATACTACACTCAAACCCTTAACAGATCGATCCAGTTGAAAGTAGCTCAAAGCAATTCTGCGTGTTTGGGTATGAAAAAGGACCATGTCTAGCATAAACATGCCTACTCAAATGCGTTGGAACAATCCATTTGGTCACACGAGTTACAGAACAAAAATTGCACCACCTTGCAACTTTCCACTGCTTGCATTTGACACTTTTTCTGTCAACTAAAAATTAGACACCACGGGAAAACCACTCCAAGATAATGAAAACTGAGAGAGGTTATTGTAGATGGGCCCAACGCGATCCCATAGGATTAGATGAGAATTTTATAAGCATCATGGTGTCCGAGTAACCTCATGTTGAAGTTTGCAACCATTTTTCCCTTTGGACCCTTAAGGGATCGATCCGGTTGAACGTAGCTCGGAGTGATTCTGCATGTTTGGGTGTGAAAGAGGACCATGTCTAGTGTAAACATGCCAATTTGAACGTGTTGGAATAGTTTGTTTGGTCACACGAGTTGCAGAATAAAAATTGCACCACCTTGCAACTTTCCACTACTTGCATTTGACACTTTTTGCATCAACTGATAACTAGACACCACAGAAAAACCACTCTGAGATAATGAAAATCGAGAGAGGTTATTGTAGAGGGGTCCAACACAATCTCATAGGATTAGACGAGAATTTTATAAGCATCACGGTGTCCGAGTAACCTCATGTTGAAGTTTGCAGCCATTTTGCCCTTTGAACCCTTAAGGGACCGATCCGATTGAACGTAGCTCGAAGCAATTCTAAGTGTTTGGGTGCAAAAGAGTGCCATTCTTAGCATAAAAATTCCTATTCAGACACGTTGGAATAGTCCATTTTGTCACATGAGTTGCAGAACAAAAATTGCACCACTTTGCAACTTTCCACTACTTCCATTTGACACTTTTTCCATAAACTAAAAACTGAAGACTACAGGAAAACCACTCTGAGATAACGAAAACCAAGATATTTTATTGTAGAGGGGACCAACACAATCTCATAGGATTAGATGAGAAGTTTATAGGCATCATAGTGTCCGAGTAATCTCATGCTGAAGTTTGTAGCCATTTTGCCCTTTGGACCCTTAAGGGATCGATCCGGTTGAACGTAGCTCGAAGCGATTCCGCATGTTTGGGTGTGAAAGAGTACTATTCCTAGCATAAACATTCCTATTCAGACACGTTGGAATAGTCCTTTTAGTCACACAAGTTGCAGAATGAAAATTGCACCACTTTGCAACTTTCCACTACTTCCATTTGACATTTTTTCCATCAACTAAAAATTGGAGACTACAGGAAAACCACTCTGAGATAACGAAAACTAAGAGAGATTATTGTAGAGGGGCCCAACACGATCTCATAAGATCAGACGATAAGTTTATAAGCATCACGGTGTTTTAGTAACCTCATGCTGAAGTTTGAAACCATTTTGCCCTTTGGACCCTTAAGGGATCGATTCAGTTGAACGTAGCTCAGAGTGATTCCGCGTGTTTGGGTGTGAAAGAGTACTATGCCTAGCATAAACATTCTTATTCAAACATGTTGGAATAGTCTATTTGGCACACGAGTTGCAGAACAAAAATTGCACCACTTTGTAACTTTCCACTGCTTCCATTTGACACTTTTTCCATCAACTAAAAAATAGAGACTACAAGAAAAACAACTCTGAGATAACAAAAACTAAGATAAATTATTGTAGAGGGGCCCAACATGATCTCATAGGATTAGATGAGAATTTTATAAGTGTCACGGTGTCTGAATAACCTCATGCTGAAGTTTGCAGCCATTTTGCCCTTTGGACCCTTAAGGGATCGATCTGGTTGAACGTAGCTCAGAGCGATTCCGCGTGTTTGGGTGTGAAAGAGTACCATTCCTAGCGTAAAAATTTCTATTCAAACACATTAGAATAGTTCGTTTGGTCACACAAGTTGCAGAACAAAAATTGCACCAGTTTGTAACTTTGCACTCTTCCATTTGACACTTTTTCCATCAACTAAAAACTGAAGACTACATGAAAACTACTCTGAGATAACAAAAACCAAGAGAGGTTATTGTAGAGGGGCCCAACATGATCTCATAGGATCAAATGAGAAGTTTATAAGTGTCACGGTGTCTAAGTAAGCTCATGCTGAAGTTTGCAGCCATTTTGCCCTTTGGACCCTTAAGGGATCGATCCGGTTGAACGTAGCTCAGAGCGATTCCGCATGTTTTGGTATGAAAGAGTACCATTCCTAGCATAAAAAATTCTATTCATACACGTTGGAACAATCTTTTTGGTCACACGAGTTGCAGAACAAAAATTGCACCACTTTGCAACTTTCCACTGCTTCCATTTGACACTTTTTCCATCAACTAAAAACTGGAGACTACGGGAAAACCACTCTGAGATAATGAAAATCGAGAGAGGTTGTAGAGGGGCCCAATGTGATCCCATAGGATCGAGAGCGAAGTTTATAAGCATTGTGTCAGGTAACCTCATGCTAAAGTTTGCACCATTTTGCCCTTTGAAACCTAAGGGATCAATCTGGTTGAATGTAGCAGGCGATTCCACATGTTTGGGTATGAAGAAGGACCATTCCTAGTGTAAAATTCCTATTGAGATGCATTGGAATATTACGTTTGTTAGACGAGTTAGAGAACGAAAGTTGCATGACTTTGCAACTTTTCACAAGGCAAAAAGACACCTAACCTTCAAATCTTGCTTCCAAACTTTTAATAGACCTTCGTACACTTTATTCATCTTTATTTTGACATGAAAAAATCTAAAACATCTTCTTACAACACTGTTTAATCAGATTTCACAATTGTCTGCACTAGAAGACCAAATTTGCTTGTAAGTGTTAAAACACTAAATCGGGTGTAACATGCAAACCACAATGAATCTTTACAGGATAAATACATTTTAGGGTACCCATTTTGACCATTAAAAACATATATCATTTTTAGATACACTTATTTTGGAACACATGCTTGCTATCCCAACTTCTTTTCTTCTAAAGAGATAAAAATGTTAGAAAACAGTTTTTTGGTATTTTTTCAAAAGTATGATTGCCAATAACATACAATGTTCACAAGGCCTTTTTGAAGGAATATCAACTGATGCAGAGCAGGGTGGAGGAATACAAATTCAGACTTAAGAACCAAGAAACCAACTCAGGTTCAAATATCTAATCCAGCTTCCATAAGGTCAACACTATAGTCTTCCAATTCACCATTGAACAACTAAAAGACCAATTCCTTAAAGAGAATTGTAAAAAACTCCATTGATCATCCAAATAACATGAAAAAATGAATGAGAGATATATCTAAGAATGTACGGGTCTGTACAGGTGAAGGAAACTCTGAAAATACAATAAAATCAAGAAATACAATGAAAAATCAGAAATAAAGCATTAAAAACTCTGAATCAAACATTAACCAAACTTTCTATATTGAATAATGAGCCTTGAATGGACTTAAAATAGAAATTACAATGACTCCATACCTAAACTAGTGACTTTATGATGGCCTCATTACATCATCTTGACCCTTACATTATGAATTTACATACATTTTCACATTTAGGCCATTCAAGGCTTCATTACACCAAATTGACAACATGCTAACATGACATTGCAACCTCATATCCTACCAACCCAGATTGACTTAAAACACTTCCTAATGGTCCTTGTGACCTTATTACAACATTCTTCATGGACTACAAATCAAAATTTACCACTTGACCACCTTGTGGTCCTAATTGTCCTTGGTGCTCCTGCACCATAAACACCCTACTATAACCCTACTCCACTAATCTACAAGCCTAATTCAGTGGAGTATTCTTTATTTCTTTACTTGACTCTCAAAACCTCAAATTGAAGGTTCCAAACTGAATTTTTTTAAATTTGCTCTAACAGTGGAAAATTTCAATGGATTCTCTTCTAGATGGACTCAAAAGAAACCTAATTCTCTATATTATCTTAATCTACAAAGGACAAGGCCTAAATCAATTTTTACTAGTTTAGTTACAGATATGTAAAGGAAAATAATAAAAATAAATAGCTCATCCAAAATAGATGGAAGGCACTTATAGATAGGCATGGCAGTCTCTCAACTTAGTCATTCTTGGTCATACATCTTCATTGGGAGTTCCAAGATACCTATTACACACAACACCTCTCATGAATAGAATTTATTGAAATTCGAGATGATCTTATAATGTCTACATCATAGGTGGTCATGATAAGGTTAAATTCAAATGAATAACTTGAAATTTTCTCATCAAGCTTCACACACACTTTTGTAATGGCTTAAAATCATAATTGAGATTTGTCAAGATCATCAAAATAAGGATTTTGCATTGCTTTTCTGCTTGAGATTCTCTTGGATGGCTCATAACTCTGTATTTTATGCAAGGGGACACCAATCAATGTTTGTCTGGTTACATACAGATACACAAAGTAAAATAAGATGATAGCATTGGCATCAACCAAATTGACATGGATACAAGTATAAATTAATAAGAGTCGTTGTGCATATACTTACAAATTAAACCAATGAACCATCTGGGTCTGCTCTACTCTTTATTATGTCAAGTATTGCCTCATGGTTAGACTCACAGACCTTCCACAAGGTCTTGTTCAAAGGTCTACCCCCATATTTGCTCAAACGAATATTGGATGCCACGACAAGGTTTGAGTAATGAAGAATCTTATGATGCGTGTCAAATTCCTCAAACAACCAATGTTTAACACTCTTATGTGGGTACCTTCTCAGCCACATTCCAATAACAACAACTGAGCCTGTAGGGTATTCAATGTTTTCTCCATTTATAATTGGGGCTTCCAATTTCTTTTTTGCCTCAACACAGCGACACAAGTAATGTTGTCTTCATATGCAATAACTGCATAAACATGCCCTGCATTTATATGTGTGACATATCTCTTGAAATTAGTCAACATTATGAATATAGTACAAAGTAATATAACAATATGGAATTTCAAATACTAAGCAAGTAGATATATTACTTGGTTGAACTAGATCTGGTACATGGTCAAAGTCGACCAATGATTCCATCTGTGTTAGTTCAAATGCCATCGGAGGGCGTCTCTGTGAAATTAATTAAGATAACTTGTCAACCATTTTTCAACCCCTCCCCTAACTCACAATCATTCGGGCTTGCCTTGTACATGAAAGAACAAAAAGCATGCCATCTTAGATGTATCGATACTCCATGAGCTGCATTTGCAGGCTAAGGAAGAAGAGTGCAACTCACTCACGATCTGTTAGTAGCCTTAATCCTCATATGGTGCAATGTTAGTATCATCCATCAACCAAAAAAATCTATGACTGAATGTACCTTCATTCTAGACCCATGGAACCATTACACCCTTTCGGCGATTGATCTTGCATCTATCAATATGCCTTTGTCTTTATACTTTAACTCTTCTCGCCCATTAATGTTGCTCGTACCGTAGCTCTTGCACCATCATGCTCCCCCCCTTTCCATGTCAGCCTCACAAAAAGTTCCACATATGTTGTGAAAATGTATGTGGATGTATCTGAACAACTAGTAGAACGCTGTACGTTCTTGAGCGTATTGCTGGTGCTCGACATATTATATGCCAACCATGATATGCCCCTCTGGGCCAAATCACTGTAGAACATCTGGAAGAAACCTTGCACAAAATGTGGAGAATGTGTGTGATCATCACTAATGTAAAAGTGATACTCCCTCAATACCTTCGTTTGGTTCTCTGTACTATTAGCTACATGAATGAATGATATGTGCACAAATATCAAAATCGTGGAGTTGTAATCGTGACTACACCTCGCGCTATGGTTGTGGAGTGTGGTTCTCTACCAAATTCAACCACTTGATACTATGCTACCAAGTGGAAAGGTCTCTTGCATAGCGAATTGTGTGTCCGACCATTGGGCTCTATGGGTATGCCTTGCATACTCATACATAAATTCTCATGAAACATGGACATGAGCGGATACATTGGAATCTTACGAATAACCAACTCACACCTTTTTGCTTGGACCCATATTTTGTAGCATACCCTTTGTTTATACTTCTACGAACTCTACTAGTTTTGTCACGCACTCATATGTGCTTTCCATATGGTGACATACTAGCATTAGATTGCAAACCACCACAATGCTCACTTTTAAAAGACCATCCAAGCATGTTGTCCTATAGAATATTTGCGGCCATCCTCTATTTCACATAAATTTTTTGATAAGAACTCTCTTGAAGATTTTGGTGGGGCTTCTATGCCACAATCCTGCAAAACATCATTAGTATGCAAATCTAAACATATAGAATGATAAACATCATAATGGTTAGAGAATTCAATATGTAGTTTATAGAAACAAGTAGTGCATGTGTGATTTATCTTGACATAAAAAGGTTTAATCATTTCAAAAAATCTTTGAGAAATACTAATTTGAGGATAAGAATTTTGAAATTTATGAAAAAATTGGGTTTGAGTTGTATCCAAAAATGCTTTGGATGTCGCTCACCGGTTTAAAACTACGATTGATTCTCCTTCTTCACGACCATCCCTTTGATTAGAGAGATGGCCTTGTATTATTCTTCCAATAATCTTCAATTAGTGTTCTCAATGCTTCAACAACTTTTTTATCTTTATGTGTGATCTCCCGAGAATGCCATAATTCATTTGAATCAGTTCCCTTAATTATTTGCCACCTTTGAACGGCTTTTGATAAAGTTTTTCTACTAATTCCCATTTGTTTACTTGTCTTTTTAATGAGATGAGATCTCTTTGTTTGATAGCTTACCAAAGTCGATGTAATGACACGTCGGGTGGCATTACTATTCTTTGAGCGTGAGATCTTACCCACACTCTCATAAGCATCCATTAGATTCTTCACAATAGTGTTTTCACTTGATGCATTCGATGTTCTCAACCCAAGAGTCTTCATGATGTTTCTATACTTTAAACCCCGCATCATTTGAACAAATGGTTGACATCTTGCAATCTCATTTACCCTTTCAAGAACATTTCCAAATCTTATCGGCCTTATCTTCTACAAGTGCATTACGGAATCTTACCTTCAATGTCTTTGCAAAATATCCTCATCAATATTAATCAAAAACTTTGGCTTTCTACGCAAAATTCTAGGTGTTGTTCTCTTAGGTACATACATCTCAACATTAGCAATTTCATCAATATTTAATTGAGGTGGGCTAGATTGCGTACCTTCGATCAAGGGTGGAATAGAAGACATACCTTGAGGTTCACATGGGGATGATGGCATACCTTGTTAATCAACTCCGAGTGATGATGTACTCACAACTTCAGATGTGGTGGATGGTGTCCAACCATACTCACTTGTGGTAGATGGTGTCCCTCCATATTCGCGTGTGCTTAATGGTGTCCCTTCATATTCACTTTTGGTAGAGGGTGTGTCTCCAACTATGGTGTCTACATCTCCCCTAGCATGACTCTTTCGCATTCGTGCCCTTTGTGTTGCCAATTTCTTCTTTTTTTGACAGTTGAGGCTCCTCTTCAACTGGCTTTTGTTCATCAATCCTTTCCAATTTTTGCTTTCCATGATATTCCCTTGTCCATTTTTCTCTTTATCTCTAATGGCTTGTAGCTGATCATATGTTAGTTTTTTCCTTTTAACAGTTCATTTCTTCGGCATGACAAATAATTTTACCTGTGCAAAAAGTGCTAAGTTGTCAAATTAACTAATTGAAATCTTTGGAAGCATACACAAAGAAAGTCAATGAAAGCTGGTTTGTATAACCGCTTGAAAAAATAATTCAATGATAGCTTTGGAAGCATACACAAAGAAAGTCAATTGTTAAATTTAACAAAATTCCTCAAAGATATGTGGTTTAAAAATGTAATAGGAAAGTGTAT
>VDFB02217949.1:0-14582 GCA_007258455.2 Sequoia sempervirens
GAAATAGTGTCTTGAACTCATGGTCTAAAAAATATCAAAATCATAAGGAGGCTTATGATCACCTTTCAATTTGTGTCTAAATTCTTTGGTATCCTGAACTATTTTATTTATGAAAGAATTCTTCTGCCTTTCATCCATTGCTTCATAATCACTAGCAAGCTTTTCTAGGTCAATGTGGACATTTCCAAATTCTTCGGTTGTAAAACCCAACACTTTTCCAAGTTCTTCTGCATTAATGGATAACAATTCTTCTTTGTTATCTTTATTAACAATTGTTCTTTTGTTATCATCATAATTTTGGGCATAGACCATGATAAATTATGGGCAAGGAAAAACCTCATGTAACATCATGTGCCCTAATCCAGTTACCCACAGTGAACTGATACTATTAACTTGCATTTGATTTGTATCCTTATTCTGAGATGAAAATATAAGTTCTGAGGTATTCCTACCATAGATTTCAGGATCATAAATATCATAGTATTCATCAATGAAACCTAGGGTTTTAAGCAATTTTGCATAATGTATTTTTTTATTTGACATTGCTCTAGTGGTACTGGTGGTAGACATGCTTATACATTGTGAAATTGTGAATTCCCAATCATTCCTCCTTAATTTTTCTTAATTCTTAAGTCTCTCAACCCTAAAACCAAACTTCAAAGTTTGACAAAATAAGATTTTAAGAAATGTCAAACAATGAAATGTAGCCACAGGAATTCTTTCACTTACCTGGATTTTGACTCTTGAAAAGACTAATGCTGACAATCATGGAAACTGGAATGGATTTGTTGGAAGTGGAATTGTGGAACCCAGAACAGGGTGGTGCACTGCAATGAGCAATCTAAATACTGAAATCTCCCCGTGTGCTAACCCTCTCACTTAAAAATAAAACCACTTAGCAATAGAAAGTGCTTTTTTTTTCGAACATTGAAGTGAATGAAACATCAACGTGTTGCTTCTGGACTACATAATTAGAAAATGGCTGACAACATTTAGAAATGCACAAGTAGTACATGGTTGCCAACATTTAAAACAACCCATTTATTCTTGCATTGACAATAAATTCTAAACCGTTAGTCTTTCTAAATTTAACGGTTATAGGGTGATTTCAAAGGTTTAAGTTCACAAGCCTAGCACTCTATGCATTTTATTCTAGAATGAAACTACAACGATACATCAAATGTTAATCGAATGGTTGAAATTTGAGTAATTTATGATATAAACAATAAAAATCTATTTTAAAGGGGCCGATAACTTAACATTGCAAAGGACTTAATAAAATGAATAATGATATTGGGAATCGAGGGAGATCAACGACAAATTAAAGTGAATGAAACATTGAAACTTCAACGTGTACATGTTGCTTCCAGACTACACAATTAGTGCATGGTTGTCCTGCATTGACAAAAAATTCTAAACCATTGATCTTTGTAAATCTAATGGTTATAGGGTGATTTTGGAGGTTTAAGTTCTCAAGCCGAGCGCTTTGTGCATTTTATTCTGGAATGCAACTAAAACCATACATCAAATGTTCATCAAACGGTTGAGTAATTTATGATATAAACAATAAACATGTGTTTTAAAGTTGTTTTAAAATTTAGTGCGCTAGGATTGACATCAAGGCCAAGGGGTCGGTACCTTAATGTTGCAAAGGACTTAATAAAATGAATAATGATATCGGGAACTGGGGGTGAAGGTCAATGAAAAATTAGAAATCAATAACATTTTGGTAAACCCTAACAAGAGTGACAACTTTCAGTGTATAATGTTTTTTGTCAATTTGATGACAACTTTCTTTTTTCATTTGTATTGCTTTATGTTTTAAATCTGCATGCAATTATTTCATAAATAGATAATACTTAATTTCTTAAAGGAAAAAAAATGATTTGAATAGATTCATAGATACTGAACTCAAAAAATAATTCTTTACTATAAATGAATAATGAAGAATAACACAACCATTTATCTTATTACAATTGAATTACAATGTCACATTATTACATATCCTTTTAAAGATGGGTGGAGCACGCAAGTGCCAAGCTCTTGTTTTGTATAAAAAAACATATGTTACTTTACATAATAAAAATACAAATGTAAGCGCCAAGCTTCTGTTGGACTACTGGTGATAATGTAATACAAATGTCACTCTCAAAATAAATGCATGGTGATGGGACTTGTCGGGTTAACCATGCACTCTAAAAATAAATGCATGGAACTTGCCTAGTAAGCCATGGGCACTCAAAATAAATGCATGAGACTTGTCTGGGAAAGCATGCGATCTCAAATACAAATGTGGCTCTGAAAAATACAAATGCATGGGGCTTGCCTGGCAAACTATGCTGGGGAAAGGGGAGCTATGAAGATACAAAATGTACTTATCCCCTTTGAGAACTAGAGTCATGCAAAAGATGAGGGGTAGTAAAATTTCCCCAATCTTTTACAAGAAAACCTCCATGCAATGGAATAACACTTATCTCCATCAGAGCTCCTCGTCCTAGTTCAAAAGCTACCTCAGAATTTAGGTGAACTAGATCAACTTCTTTCCAATTTCACCCATTTTGAACTTGAAGGAAATTGGCCATTTACTTTGTAACTACATAACTGGAGGTAGGAGAATTTAGAGTATCCCCAATAATACCATATAATCTTCTTTTTGAATCCTTATTAATCCTACAAAATGAAAACCCTTATGAAAATTCAGAACATTGCACTCAATAGTAAAACCTTTAGCCTTCAATGAATGATTTTAGTTGTGCTCACTATCCTTATTTATGGGCCAATAGTGCCACTACCAGCCTAATCCCTGTGTACACCTCACATGTGTCATGTGTGAGGTTGGGGATAATCATAATATTAATTGTGATTTGTGCAAACTAAAAAAACAACTTAATCGATTCATGTAACTTAAGCCTTACATTTACAATTAAAATGTTTAATTTGATTAACATTTGGCTACATGCAAACTGTACCTCAAGCTGACAAGCTATCGATTGTCAAAATCGCCAGTGCCACTCAAATGATATGAAATCAATAAAAATATTGTTTCACTAGATCACTAGATTATTGACATCATCATCTATGATTCTACAATACATCATGTAGTTTTCAATATAAAGTTATCCAATCAATCGCTCTGAATGTTCATATGGCATTAATTTGCACTGCCGCCAGTAGTACTGCAGCCACACTTTCTTGAAAAAGATTTATAATTTTAGTTGAATAAATGAAAGGTAGAGTAATTTGATGCATTGAAAAGAGAGAATTAAATGTATTGTTTTACCTTAAACATTATCAATTTCCACTAATAAGTCATAATAAATTTTACTCACTTATGATCAAAACTATATGTTGATAATTACTATTAGTTTTAAAAGCTACATTTTTATATTGATCAAAGGAAAAAGGATTTACAAGAATGGATCCATGAAAATTATTTTAATTTAAGTATCTATTGCTAAAGACTAAAGTACATAATACATAGCTACCCTTGCCAAAAAGCCACTAACCGTGACAAAAAACTAGTCACAAAATACATATTACAAGAATTGTTATGCTATACAATAAAATATAGACATGTGACATGTCACACAATTCATTACTATTTTTTTTTGTAACATTAGCTAAGGCCATCAACCATGTGTTTGAGTAGAAGATGAATCAAATTTAACAAAGTAATAGTAGAGAAGAAAAGTGAATCACCCAAAACCTTCCTCTAGAACTCCAGACTCTTTAATGATTCGTTTTTCATATCACATACCAGACCACATCTCATATTAACCAGGGCAAGAGCCTATGCTTTAGAAGCATGCAATTCCACTTTCTAGAAGATTCCGCCAACAGGCACTAACCCACTTTCAAAATTGTAATGCTCTAGTGCCAAATCCAACAAAGAAATAGAGTAAATGAAAGGCTGCAAATAACATATTTCCAACATCTTCACCAAATCTTTATCGAGTAAAATGTCCATGCAATTGGAAAAGAAAGCTGAAGCTACCTTAGAATATAGAGCACGAGGGTTGTTCTGAAGCCATTCCCTACCCACAATTATTCTTATAGCATCCTCAACCTACACACAAGGAATTGTAAAAACCACACCCAACTTTCGTCTATCATATGCATCATCCCTTCTTTTCTCCTAAAAACATTTGGGTAGCATGACACACCATGAAGACTCCATAATATCAAAGTTAAATTGAGAATAGAGAAGAAAGAAATCAAAGCCAAATAGATTATAAATGATATGAAGAACATCAAGTTGGTGAAGTATATATAGAAGTTAGAACGAAGACGATGAGTATGACATCAAATACTCACACTTAACATTTTTAAATTCACCACTATCATTGATGTGACAATTAACATTTAATCCATCACTTGAATCCTTAATCATTGATGTGACAATATTATTCCAAGTTACCCATGGACCAGATGGATGACCCAGATTAAGATGTCTTGCTTACCTTTAAAACAAGTGCTTAAAAGGTATGTATGCGATAGATGACAAGATGGCTACATCACTCAACATTAATTTCTAGGTTAATTCGATTAGGGGAATGTGTGGCAACTGGAAGAATCACAAAATGATTTGTGCATAAAGAATGCATGACACGTTTGACATTGGTTTTCATTTCTTGGTATGGTCTCCATAAGGCTGTGGGAATTTTTGCTACAAATAGGGGTTGTTGTGCTCATTTTTCTCAAATTTGCTTAGTGCTCTCGACAAACACTAAGGGGAAATGTAGACTACTTTGTTTCTAAATTTCACAAAGCAACTGAATAATTTCCATGGTGAAATCACTGAGAAAGGACTAAAAGGGAAATGGTGTCCAAGTACCCACTGGGGCTCTAGGTGGTGAAGGGTGTTTTGGGCCCATAATTTATGCTGGCTACCCACAAGCTTAGGGGGAATTTAGAAATACCTGCCATGTTTTTGGAAATGCTCATGTACATGGGTGTCTCAAAATCTCGAGGGAAGAAGCTATGTCAAATGATTTTTCCCACACTCTGTTGGAAAAGATCGACCCGACACTGGACAACATTGATGGAAATTTCATGACCCCTCTATCATTGCACTACTACAAGGCTCATGGGAATGAATGGTTAGTACCAAATTTCCCCCTGGTGCACTCAATGGACCATGTAGCTCTCAAAACTGGTGGGGGGAGATTGACAGGTGTATCAAATTTCTTCTGCGTGTGTCTGACATTCTTAAAGACCGACTAAAGGGTTGGGTGAAGGCGTTTGCGGTGGTGGAAGATCTTGATGGGGAAAGGTGGTCTTTATATGAGGAGGATTGGGAGCTAGGAACTGGTGAAGAATGGGTAGCGAATGACACTAGGAGTTGGGAGGAATGAGAAAACCATCCTTCCCATAGTTCCTACAGTGGTGATTGTTTGGTGATTCTGAATGCAATCGAAGCCAAGAAGACCAACGAGGTTGCCTGTAGCAATGCATAATCTGGTGTCTGTGGAAGGTCATTTTGGTTTGTGATGATCTATTTGTAGTTTGTATAAGTGTCCAATGTCAGTCTATTCAATATTTAGTTATGTAAAAGCTCTTTTCGATTAATACAGGGTTGATGCCCCATGTAGTAGCTATTTAACTATAAAAAAACATGTGCTTAAAAGGCTCCTTTAGTAGTACAAGCTTTCACACTAGTTCCTTAATATTTCCTTAATATTTTGCACCTTGCTATAGTCATAACTTAAGCAACCTTCAACTGCTAGTAACTAGTCAACGATAAAATATTATTTTGGTTGTCATGACTTTAAGTGATTTAATAAGTAATAAAACATCAACCATTGATTTTTGGAAATCTAACGGTTCTTGTGTTATTCCAGAGGTTTCAATTCGCAAGTCTAGTGCTTCAGAGATTTTCTTCCAGAATGCAACTACAACTATCCATCAAAAATTCATCAAAAGGTCATGGTTTATGTTGGATGTTGTGGTTTTGTTGTTGATATGTGGTTGTCATTGATGTCAACACTATTGGCATTAATGTTTTAGAAGTTGTATATGTCAAGGATATTAAGAAAATTGCAATGAAATAAGTTGTAGGTTGTTAGTGGTGAAGTGAAGTTCAGTTTGTCAGTGATTTCAATACATTGATGATCAATGGTTGTGGATTAAAGGGTTTCTTGTCGAGTATATCTAGTTTATCCACATTGAGTTTCAAAGATCCATGTGAAGATTTGATCGTGTTATGAAGATTTGTATTTTGATAGTTTTTCTATTGCTTCAATTGATGTTCCTAAATGAAGGTGATGATATTTTAGCAAGTTCAGTTGTTGCGGATGCTTCTCTAGTGATTCATGATGTTTTTGGATGTTTCTAGATCGTGCTTTATCTGTGTTGCACGTCCGCATTGATCGTTATGCTCGCGAATCAAGATTTTCTCTTGCATGTTCATGTTTTTCATGTTCTTGGTCGACAGGGTGTTGTAGCTTGTTGTGGATCTTCAAGGATTAATTTTTGAAGGTGGTTCATGTTTGAGAATTTTATTTTGGGTCTTCACTATGTTGTCGCTAACCTTGGTTGATTCGCATTGAAATTTATTTATTGTTTTGGGCTAACAGTTTGTATTCATTTTATTATTTTCTTGAGGCCGACATGTAGCGATGCAATTTATTGTTGCAGGTATATAATAGTGATTGTGTTATCATTTGAGGGAATTACTATGCAAAGTGTGTGTCCTGTGTAGGAATAATGTCTAGATCTTTCAAAGGAAAAAGTAGATTGTGAAGAAGAGTGAGCAGAGTATGAATAATTGTTCATGTGCTTAACCAAAACTATAATTAGGCATTAGTAGATGCTATTTTTCTCAGTTCAAATCCTATGGATGTAATCTAAATCTTTGTAAGACAGTGTCTTCCTTTTGTAATTGAGTAGTGAGCTCTAGGCAGTGTGCCTTAATGCATTTGCATTCCCCATTCATATTTCTTTATGCTTTCAATAGGGTATAATCTTGTGGATTGACCTCCACCGTAGTTTTTCCCCTAACATGGTTTCCACGTAAAAAAATCTTGGTGTTATTTGTGTTTTCTGATGTGTTGTTGATTTATGCTTTCATGGTTATTAATCAGATTTGAGAATAACCATAATAAGTTTAATTTTTTGTGACAACTGATTCACCCCCCCTCTCAGTTGTCTGCCCTTGTTTTTCCAACAATTGGTATTAGAGCAGGTTCCTTGGAAGAAGTTTAACAACTTGAGGTGATCTAGGATGGTGACATACAAGAAGGATAGTTTGAGATTTGATGGAACAAATTATTCTCTGTGGAAGACTCAAATGGAGTGCCATTTGAGATGCATTAGTGAAGCCTACTAGAGTACGGCGGCAGGTATGTTGACTCTCAAGAATGGTCCTACTACGCACTACTTGAGATTGGGGATCTTTGATGCGAATATCGGAGACTGAAACATTGTTTGAGTTACCTTATTTGATCTGAGATGAAAAATGTTATGGATTTGAAGGAAATCTCTTACATGAGGTCTACGGAAAAGGTTGGAAACTTTTGTATGAAGAGTGGAATTGCTAATGAAAGAGACTACTGGGATTTTAAAAGTCTAAAAGGGAAATATGAAATTTTGAGAATGGGTGATGATGAGAACATTACTACTTTCATGCAAAGAGTGAATGAACTTGTGTGTGGTATCAGATGTGCTGGTGGACAATTGGAAGAATCAGAGATTGTTGCTAAAGTGCTTAGATCCTTGCTTACGACATACAAAGTCAAAGCTATTGCTATTGAAGAGCTCTAGATTGTAACAAATGTAACCAGAGACACGTTGATTGGTAAGCTTACTGCTTTTGAGTTAAGTGAATTTGGTGATGCTCTTGGTAAGATAGAATCTACATTCAAAGCTACTACCTCCAGGAGAGATAAACAAAGATATGATCTGAGAGAAAGTTCATCTAGAAAGGCATTCAAGTATGAGGAGGAAATGAGAGAGATTGAAGAAGAGGAGAAGAAGCTAGAGGAGCTTGAAGCACTTATTGTCAAGAGAGAAGCCAGAGGAGAAGGTAAGTATAAAGGGAAATTACCTATTAAATGTTTTTCTTGCAATAAGATAGGTCATTTTTCATCAAGGTGTCCGGAAAGAGTCCCTAATCCAAGACATAAAAAGCATAGATTTCAAAGAAAGTGTTATTATGTTGTTGATGAAGGTGTGACAGATGATGAATCTGATAAAGGAAATGGAAGTGAGGATGAATGGGTATTTATTGCTATCAAGGAAAATGATCCAACCCCTATTGAATCTGTTAGTTGCTCAAATGTGGAGAAAGATTTGGCGGCCATAGTTGAAGAGAAAGATGAATGGGTGATTGACAATGGATGCTCCCATCACATGATAGGAGATAAAAACAAGTTTGTGAGCCTGGAAAAGTATGATGGTGGTGTGGTAAGGTTTGGTGATGACAAAGCTGGTGTAATTTGTGGCAGAGGATCCATTTCTCTTTATGGTAAGAATAATACTGATGATGTTCTTTATGTGGAAGGTTTGAAGCATAATCTCTTAAGCGTCAGACTGATGGTTGACAAGGGATACAATCTTCAATTCAAGAATGGAAAGTGTAGAATATTGGGAAGTTCTGGAAATGTGATTTCTTCAGGTACAAAAACAAAAGGTAACATCTTTCACTTGAATGCTGCTAGTAAAAGTTGTTTGATTACTCCAGTTGATGAAAGTTGGTTGTGGCATAGGAGAATGTTTCATGTAAACTTTGACAATATTGTTAAGATAAGTTCTACTCAGGTAGTGAGAGATCTTCCTAAGTTGGTAAAACCTACTAATATTATATGTAAGGAATGTCAGTTAGGGAGGAAAACTATAATTTCATTTTAGAGCAAACAACATTGTTCAAAAGAAGTGTTGGAGCTTGTTCATACTGATTTGTGTGGTCCTTCTAGAGTCAGAAGCTTACAAGGAGACATGTACTTCATGTTACTTATTGATGATTACTCTAGATTGATGTGGGTTACTTTCTTAAGGGAGAAATCTGAAGCTTTGGAGAAATTCAAGACTTTTAAGGCTATGGTTGAGATAGAGACAGGTCTGAAGATTAAATGTATGAGATCAGATAGAGGTGGTGAATTCACTTCTCATGAGTTTAATTATTTTTGTGAAGTGCATGGGATAAGGAGAACCCCATGGACCCCTTAGAAAAATGGAGTTGTGGAAAGGAAGAATAGGACAATTCAAGATACTACTAGGACTATGATGTTGAAAGGAAATGTTCCTCATATCTATTGGAGAGAAGATCTGAGTACTACTATTTACATCCTCAACTGGGTACAAGTCAAAGGTGATACTGGTAAGACCCCTTTTGAGCTACGGACTGGTCATAAGCCTACTATTAGATATTTCAAAATCTTTAGGAGTAAGTTCTATATCAAAAGAGATGAAGAGATAGGAAAGTTTGATGCTAGGAGTGATGAAGGAATATTTCTTGGTTATTCTACTAAGAGCAAGGCCTACCGCTGCTACAACAAGAGATTGAGAAAAGTAGTTGAAAGTGCAAATGTCAAGGTTGATGAAGACATAGCTAGACCATCCAGAACCTATGGATATGATTCAGATGATTGGAATAATAGTTCAGTAAAGAATGTATAGACTAAAAATCAAGTTCAGATCATTCCGATGAATCAAGAAAATCAAGAGGAAGGAACTAGTGAAAGTGCAGAAGAGAGATCACAAGAGCCAGAATTTCATGAACATCCTAAGACTCCAAGGTTACTAAGACTAAATCATTCAAAAGATCAGATTATAGGTGATAAGAACAAAGGTGTTCAGACTAGGAGAAAAATTGCAAAAGAAGACTATCTTATTTCAAAGACTGATCCTAATAGTGTGAATGAAGCATGCAAAGATGAACATTGGGTGGAAGAAATGAAAGAAGAACTACAAAAAATTGAGAAGAATAATACATGGATTCTTGTTCCTAGACCTAAGGACAAAAATGTTATTGGAACTAAATGGGTTTTTAGAAACAAGTTGAATGAGCAAGGTGAAGTTGTTAGAAACAAAGAAATATTGGTGTGCAAAGGATATTCACAAATGGAAGGAATTAACTTTGAAGAAACTTTTTCCCCTGTTGCTAGGATTGAAGCTATGGGATTATTTCTTGCTTATGTTGCTTACAAAAACTACAAGGTTTATCATATGGATGTCAAGTCAACATTTCTGAATGGCGAATTGGAAGAAGAAGTGTATGTTGAGCAACCTAATGGATTTCAATTGACTAATTAGGGAGATATGGTTTGTCAATTGTGTAATCAAGGGAAAATCAGAGATTAGTTAAAGGGGTTAGCACAATAATGTTAAAAATCCATTGAAGTAACAAAGTACAAAGGAAATCAATATGAAAATAAAAGGAACAATGTTACCATAAATCTTCATCTTCCATGCTTCACCTTTGTTACACCTCCTAGCTTGCAGTAAATAGAGATGCCCTCAGATTTCAAATGAGCACCTAGACTAATGACAAAGCCCTATGCAAGTGTTGAAGGATTTGTATAAAAGAAATGACCTCACAATAGACTAAAATGACAATGACTGCAAATGACAATAATAATAGCCTAGGTTGACAGAATGAGCATGAGATTGAAATAAGAACAAAATTGCCATTTTATAGAAATTGCAATTTTGAATGTGTGGCCAGGATGAGAAGATGACAAATACCCTAGAATCAATGGTCAAGATTGAATGTTGTAGTATAAATTAGGGTTAGGTCAAAATTAGGGCAAATGATAAGAAATGAATGGCCAAGATTGAATTATAAAATAATTCAATCAAGGGCTGAAATTAAATGAGATGTCAAGAGATAAGATTTGATTTGGAAGGAGGAAGATAAGATTAGCGCGGAGATAAAGGTTTACTTGGGAGAAATTAAATAATAAAAATTATTTAATTTGGTGACCAATGAATAATTAAATAGCAGAATATTATTTAATTATAGAGGAATGTGATAAAAGAATCTGTTTTGAATTTAAATAGTGATTTAGAAATTCAAGGTAAAGTAGAGACAGAATAAACTGACCAAATTTTAATTTGTAAAGGAGTGGCCAATGAACCATTTAAATAATTAAAATATTTATTTTAATTACCAAAGTCAAAGATCAGACGTAAAAATTAAAATAAGTGGGAAAAATCTATTTAATTTTAGAAAGGACTTAATTAGTGGCAGTAATTAAATAAATAAAGGAATTTATTTAATTGTAATCAAGAAGAATAAATGAGCGTGATTAAATTCCAAATAATTATAGATTATTTAAAATACGATAGTCGGAAATGTGGACAGGGACAGCAGTGAAGCCCAGACTTTAATTATCTTGGAGACCCGAAATCAGTAAAAATGGCTTGACAGGCCTAGGTCATTTTTTAGGTGTCCACATTTTACTTCCCCTCTTTGTCTAAACAATATGCATCTTAATGCATTGTGACAAAGAAAATAAATCAAAATACTGATTACAAAAATAGAGATGAGGAGAAAGAATGTGAGAGGAGGTTATGGTATGCCCTAGAAGGAGGTGAGTTCAGAACATGAAGGTGGCTCTCGAAATTAACAAAGAAGACTAGAATACGAAGAGACAAAGAAATGTTAGTAAAAATGATATGGATGCAATACATGAGACGGCGAGAAGATGACAAGATAGAAGAAGATGCATATTAGTTCCTAGACCAAATTCTTCAAAACTTTAGCATAAAAATTTAATTATTATTGCTCTTAATCATCATTGGGTGGTAAAAATGACACAAATGGACAACAAACACTATGATATGACATTAGACCAAGGTGCTGCGGGATGCAATCACTTGAAAAATAGATGAGTCGCTGGACGAGAAGTCTAACTCATACTAAAGGCGAAGTTGCTTTAGTCTTTGTCGGGGGCAACCCACCAGGGCGGCTGATCGAGAGAAAATAAATAGGCGAGGAGGCGTCATCCCGCCTCTAGAAATGTCGCCATGGGACACATCTCGAAGGTAGCTAATGTGCTGCTAATAAAAGACAAGACAATAAAAATATAAAGACAAAATAGCAGAAGATAGTCAAAAGATAAGACAAGATAGACCAGAAAGATTAACAGCCATTTTATTTTGTTTGCCAATGTTTGTTTGCCAAAGATTGATTTCTTGTTGATTTGACAGTTTTGACAGTTTAAGAGCTTTGCCAATTTGACGGTGTTGACAGTTTGACGGGGCCTATTGTCAGGAAGGACACATCCTAAAAAGGCAAAGGACATTTTGACGAGGTCTAACTCCAAGAAGGACACATCTTGAAGAGGACCAAAGAGTGACGAGATTGACATTATTTTGACTAATATGTTTTGGCAAGTTGACTGATGTTGACTGTATGATTGATTGGATTGTGCTGTCCGATTTTGACCAATTTTGACATTGACATTTCGAATGACTGTCTTGTGTTTGAGTTTGACTATGTCTGACTTAGTTGACTGATATGACGATTGTGACAAATGCCATGATTTTATTTGGACTAGCCTAAGGACTAACCTAATGTCGTCGAGGGGACTCATCAAGCGATGTGCCTACGTAGCAAATGCGTAGAATTAGCGTGGTTGACAATGACGTGGAATGGCCCGACATGGCCCGACTTTGACTCCATGTGGCCCACGACGACATTGATTTGGATGTTTTTGTGTGTTTTCTCTAGGGCGTTTATGATTTTTAGGTCTTTCTTAGGGACATTTTATGAATTTATTTTGTCTTTTAGGGACATTTTATGATGTTTTTGTGTTTTTAGGGACTTTTCGCGATGTTTTTGGTCTTTTTAGGACATTTTATGATTTTTTTAGTTTTGGCGTTTAGAAGGATCATGACAAATCACATCCATGACTAATTCCACATGAGAATCAGGACAAAACATGATTGTGCCTAGTCAAGCTGAATAATACCAATTGTGGTGATGACAACATTGTTTGGCGATGGGAAGGGGCGCATCAAACAACGTGAGGGCGATAGCGATAATGTGGCGTATGAATGTCTGGTATTTGGGCTAGGAATACTGATCAAGTAAAATTTTGGATAATGTGCTTGTATGTATTAGACTTGTTGCATTTGGAATGACTTGGTTAGGACAAGATGGGATGATGATTATCCTTAGACTATTTGACAAGAGAAAGCCAAGATAGGTGATAGGCATGAAAGGATAGGGGATGGCCTTGGTAAAAGACAAGAGACATGAGACTAAGGGAATGTCATATGGTTTTCAAGGACTATGTCATTATAAGGACAAGCAAGACTATGATGGTCAATGATGACATGATGTTTAAATTGAATGGTGTTATGACTAAGATGAACATGTCAAGAGTTTTCCCAAAGCATGATTTATGTGTGCCAGTTTTATGTCAAGACCAAGGTAGGTGGGAAAATGGATGAAAATGATAGGGCTTAGATGGATGTCAATGTCATGAGGAAGGCATGGGAAATGAGACGACTTGTCCCCAAGTGTAAGAGTCCACATAAACGATTTATTTTACACATGACGCCTGTTTGCCAGGTTTTCATCATGGTACTTATCCAGGGCACCTGTTTGCCAGGTTTTCACCATTGGATGAATTTTTTCTCTTTACTATTTTCTTGACTTTTTGATTTTTTTAGTGTCACCAAGACGCCTGTTTTCCAGGTTTTCATCGAGGAATTACGGCGATTTTTTAATTTTTTAATTTTTTTTTTGTATTTCTAATTTTGTGGATAGCCTAGATGCTTTAGATAACCACTGACTGTTTTGAATCCACTGACGGTGCCGATGTAGAGACTGGTTCCATGATATGCCAATAATGACCTTGCTGAAGGAGTTATCTTGTCAGGATCGTAGCACTTGTATACAACTGATCGATGTCATTGTGATCCTTTTTGATACTAGAGTTGGCCTTATCAAAATACGCACATCGCCATAGAGTGCCATGAGAGTCCTTGTGGTAAAGAGTTGCTGCCATGACATGACGAATTTGTGACGTGGGATTTTTGGACTTTAGACGAGATGTAGGATTATGATAGATGATGGTAGATGTGGAGAGGTTGTTTGGACGTTTGGACGAATCACTTTTTATTTTCCAAACTTGGGATGGTGGATGATGGATTTTGGAGGAATGGTGTTTGGAACCAACACTCTTAGATGCCTTGTTTGATGACCATTTTGAAGGAGGTGGACATGTGTTATATGTGGGAGTCCTCTTGCCTTGTGGCTCCACATTGTGATTGACTTTTGTATTTGACTGGGTGTCTTTGTTCGATCCATCTTTCTTTGGAATCCATTTTAATTTTATTTGTCCACTTGTCCTTTTGTTTGATTCAATGGTCTTTGACATTTGATGTTG
Organism: Sequoia sempervirens; assembly: GCA_007258455.2. NCBI lineage: Eukaryota > Viridiplantae > Streptophyta > Pinopsida > Cupressales > Cupressaceae > Sequoia > Sequoia sempervirens. The sequence goes on from VDFB02217949.1 coordinate 14,340, forward strand.
ATCTTTTGACTTGTAAGACTTTTGTTTTTGTTGGTTCCAAAGGGAATTTTTATTTATGATGGAATGATGGTTTATGGTGTGGGTGGAGGGGGTGTTGGCAACAATCTTATGACAAGGATTTCTCATGGACTCCATTTTGATGTTTGTATTTGACAAAGTTGCCACCAGTATCGAGGAGGTACCACTGGCATCGTTTGATTTGCTATCTGAGGAATAACCAAGACCTTGATGTCTGTAATTTGC